>MU784944.1:16710-47186 GCA_026770625.1 Nicotiana glauca | reverse complement strand
GGTAGATTTAGGTATCCTATTTCCATGATGTGAGACGGGGTCTCAGCCTTGTGTTGTAATGGTACTGATGAGCTTAAGGCACAGCTCTTTCATTTGAGTGATTTGTCATGATTTGAATATGTTCAGACCGTTCCTCATTGGTGCGTGTAATATGCAAGTTGTGGCTTAGGCCTGTGTTGAGGTGTCATATCACCAGAGTGGTGTGTTGGATTCAAGGAGATCGTTGGAGTCATTAATGAATACGAACATATTTGATTTCAGCTTGTTGGAAGGATAATATCGAGGTTCGGCTCGGAAATCTGCTGTGGTATTAGTCAAAAGGGAAGTGGCTTCATGAATGGTTGATCTTAGAGATGGTTATGGTTTGCTACGTGTTTCATTTATCGTTGGCAGTATATGAAAGTGTTGGAATGGGACTTTAGCTAAATAAGAGGTTTTCTATCAGTATTTGGTTGTTGTGGGTAACTATTGTGAATGGAAATTATCCTATCAAGTGCTTGGATTATGTGGTATATCATATGACTTCACCTGAGGTTGCAAGTATGGGTATTACAGCTGGTTTGGGACTATTCAAAGTATAGGTGTGAGGTTTTGATCGTATTGATGGTTTCAGAAGTGAAAAGGTAGTTCAATAATTTATGGGCTAGACTGGATTGGTTAATTTCAGCTATGTTGTCTTGTCGGACCTATATAAGATAGGGTGACGTGGGATTACCCCGGGTATATGCTTGGTAAGGTTATTCAGCTATTGGTTGGCTTCTAGGACAACTCTGGGTACGCTCGAGGACGAGCATTGGTTTAAGTTGGGGAGGATGTGACGACCCGACCCGTCGTCTCATGAGTTACCACTCCGTTTTCCCCATTTTATGCTTCTTCATGTTTCGTTATCGGTATGTGGTGTGTTAGAGTTGATTTGGATTGGTTTTGATAAGAAATGAGACACTTATCTTTAAGGAAGACTTAAGTTGGAAAAGTCAACCTGACGTTGACTTATGAGTTATAGGGCTCGGATGTGATTTTCGGTGATTCGGTTAGCTTCGAGGGATGATTTGTGACTTAGTAGTGCGATCGGAGTTGATTTTGGAGGTCCGGTGTAGAATTAGGGTTGAATTGGTGAAATTAGTATTTTGGCGAATTCCGGTTGATAGGTGAGATTTTGATCCGAGGGTCGGAATGGAATTTCGAGAGTTGTTGTAGCTTCATTATGTCATTTTAGACTTGTCCGCAAAATTTCATGTCATTCGGACGTGATTTGGTTGGGTTTTTGATCAAAAATGGAATTTGGAAGTTCTTGAAATTGTTAGGCTTGAATCCGATGCACATTTGGTGTTTTTATGTTGTTTTGAGCATTCCGAAGTTTGGAACAAGTTTGAATAATGTTATGGGATATGTTGGCGTGTTTGGTTGAGGTCCCGAGGGCCTCGGGTGTGTTTCGGGGTGGTTTCGGATCATTTCGTGCTGTTTTGCAATGGCTGAAGCTGGTATCTGGTATTGTTCTTCGCGTTCGCGAGGGTCCCCTCGCGTTCGCGAAGAAGGATTTGGCTTCAGGGGTTTTGTTCTTCGCGTTCCCGAAGAGAGCCTCGCGTTCGCGAAGAAGAGGCAATTCTGTTGCGCAGGTCTTACTTTGGAGGCTCGTATCTCTCAATATGCAATGAATTTGGAGATGATTCAACAATAAAAGTTGTAGCTCTTTGAATCGAGCCCCCAGAAATATATTATAATAGTCATTTGGAGTTGTGTGTAAAAAGTTATGACCATTACACTAGAGGATATCCGAGCAGAGTTTGAAAATAAATTTTTGGAACTTTGTTCTTCGCGAACGCGAGAGGAGGACCGCGAACGCGAAGAACAAATCCATGGGCAGCAGAATAAAGTCCAAACTTCGTCCCATTTGCCATTTCTGATGATTTGGAGCTCGGATAAGGCGATTTTTGGAGAGAACAATGGGGTAAATATTCTTAACTCAATTTTGGTTGTATAACTTGAAACTATCACTAGTTTTGGTGTTTAATCCGCGAATTTTGTTGGAAAAGTATAGAAAACCCTTTTGGATAGAATCATGGATTTGAGGGTCGAAATGTTATGGGAATTGGATAATTATTGTATGGTTAGACTCGTGGCGATATAAGGAATCCGATGATGTGAATTTTGTAATTTTTTTGAGAAGTGGGCCAGGGACTCGGGTTTTGCTAGTTTCGAGATCTTTGCTATTTTTCGATTGTTTTCGATTGGGTATTGTTCCCTTAGCATATTGTGATGTATTCGCTCTGATTTTGGTTAGTTTCAACGCGCGTGGAGGCCGATTTGAGGGGCAAAGGCGTCACGAGCTAGAGATTTCACCGGTTCGAGGTGAGTAATGATTGTAAATGATATCCTGAGGGTTTGAAACCCCGGATTTGTACATCATAGTGCTGTATTGAGGTGACTTGCACGCCGGATAGCGAGCGTGGGGTAGAGCACCGTGGGGGATTGTGACTTGGTCCGTCCCGATTGATGAAGTTACTACGTATTTGACTGAAACTACTTGTTATCATCATAATTTGGGCTGATTGCCATGTTTGGGCTTCGTGCCAACTATGTGAATCCTTCAGGGATTGATATCACTATTTTTGCATTACTTTTCATATTATTTGATCTCGGTCCAAGGTTTTAATACTTTTTGCAAACTCAGCCATTTTTCTAAGATTTGAAAACTAAAACAATATTTTATTGATGTTTTGAGGTGAGAACTATTATTTAAATATTGCCCAAGTGGCTTATGTGCATTTCTGGACTGAACATGGATCGGGCTGCACGCCGCAGCTATGTTATAGTGATTTCTGGATATATGGATGGCTCGGGCTGTGCGCCGCAGCGGTATTGTATTGATATTGAGGCCGAGGGCCTGGTTGGTGCCATGAGATGGCTTGATTATTTGTGCTTGGATTGTAGGATCCCCTCCGGAGTCTGTACATATCCCCAGTGAGCGCAGTATACGTTAAATGGATCGGGCTGCACGCCGCAGCGGGTACCGGAGTGTACTGTCATATGCATTGCATTGCACTCATGCATTTGTTCCTATTTTGTATTATTTGTCATGACATTTCAGCACTCGCATTTCATTGGCTTCCATGCTACCTCTTGCACTGCTTACTTGACACCCTGGTATTATTTGTTAATGGAGTGTTGTGCCCGAGGGGCTAATTTATGTGCTGACTTGCACTATCTGTTTCGCATTCATTTGCTTAACTGTTGGAAAAAGGATATTTTTTTGAAAGAGGTTTTAAACTGAGCCAAGATATTTCTAAAGATTTCACGGTTTCACTGTTTTCTCAAAAGGTTACACTGTACTATATAGCATGATGACTTGTTTTACGTGGTTTCTTGCTGCTCAGTTACTATTTACCTTTATTACTCACTGAGTTGGAGTACTCACTTTACTCCCTGCACATCGCATGCAGATGCAGGTATTGGTTTACCCGGTAGCGGGTTGAGCTAATTGAGGATTTTGCTATCGTCGCTGAGCAAGGTGACCGCTAGTGTTCGCGGCACCGGATTTTCTTCTTTTGATTCTAAATTTTAAATCCATGTATTACAGATCCTGTAGTTGAATTAAAAATCCTTCTAGATGCTCGTGACTTGTGACACCCCGGTCGGGCTGTGTCGGGATAGTTCCCCGTTTTATCATTTTTCTTTCGCACATATGATAATTTTATTAATGTTTTAGACTTATTCATGCTAAGTAAGAATTAAAGAGGTATTGATTGTTCTGTTGGTTGGCCTTGTCTTCACGAGAGGCGCCATCACGACCGTGTTTGAGAATTGTGTCGTGACATCATGCAACCCAAATCCAAATCCCAAAACATTGAATAAGAATGTATCGAGGATCCGGGTGCATTTCATGTGACGTGGTCCAAAAATAAGTTTTTAAACGACGTTCACTTTCTTAAAACTTGTGATTAAAAGTGGTAAAAATTCTAAAATTGCACTTTAGGCTTTAACATGTATAAAAATTAGATTTTAGCCAAAGGTAGCAATTGAGCGACCGTGCAAGAACCATGGAACTCGGGAATGCCTAACCCCTTCTCCCGGATTAACAGAATTCCTTCCTCGGATTTCTGGTTCACGACCATAATACAGAGTCAAACCCTTTCCTCGATTCGGGATTCAAACCGGTGATTTGGGACACCATAAATCTCCCAAGTGGCGACTCTGAATCTCTTAAAAAACGAATCCTTCTCGAGTCACTCTTTTACTTAGTTGTGTGTATGGCTTATATGGTTTGGAAAATCAATCTACTCTTTTGCGAATATTATAATGAAAGCTTCTCACTGCCTAGTAACGTAAGAGCATACCTTAACACCTATCACATGAGTGTATGTCAATCGAAAAGATCACCGTGTGCATAAATTCTCTTTGAAAATTGGGATCCTCACATCCCCGTCATAGGAAGATATTCTGTCGCCATAATTTTTGTGTCCACGTGGGACATCCCGTAGTAGGTAGCTCACTTTGTCCCAATATTATGGTTACTCGTGGCATGGTCGTATATTGCAGTTGGTAGTTAATATAGCAGAAGTATGTCCAGCTCATAATAAATGTTTATTTTCTCTTTACACCTCCATAAAATGTGTTAATTGTGTTCTTTAGTTAGTAAATTCATTGTGCTAGTTTCCCAACATTGGTTCGATAACCATGAGAGAACATATCCTTTTATGAATCATTGTAACACTTCCTTTCTTGTAAGGACCCCTACTAGGCTCTCTGTCAAGACCAAGCACACCTTTAGGGGTTATTATAGCACAACGCTTGTTTCTCGTATTCTTCTGTATTTCATTAGCATCTGGGTAGTTCTCAAGTTAAAATCCATGAAGAACTCATTATGAACATCTGCAAACCCTCCATGATTATTCTATACTATCTCATTGGGTTCTCATATCACTTCAAGTTCATCAAGGGTTGATAGCATGCCGCAATTACTGAAATTGAATGATCTCTTTCCCATAATGGGTTATCTACAATTGTGCTAGTCCAACGATCTGCTTATCAGTCTAACTCTCGCCTTTTGGTTTTGGGTTGACCAAGGAGAAATACACCTAGTAACACATTCATATGTCAAAGCCTTTCTCTCAGTCAAGTCTTATAGCATCTCCCAATGTGGTTTGCTATAGCTGGTTGTATAGAAGTGGGTTCTAGTGCTTCATTATGAAGTAGAGTTGCTAAACATAATTAGATTTTAGAATTCTAGAGTTATACATCATGTGACTTCATACAGATATCGTCTTTCAAAAAATGTAGCTTCTCGTAATCGCTTTATATTACCACCATTCCTTGTGGTTACAATGTAAGTAAAGGTTATTTCCATAAGGATCTCTCACTTTCTTTTCATTTGTCTTGAATTATGTGTTGTTTATCCATAATCTTCAATGCGATATTATCTCAATGTCTCGACTAGTTATCCAACTATACGATTCGATTAAATTCACATCATTTTATGCACTAAAAGGATCTAAAAAGGACACTGAAAATAGGTAAATCCCCTTTTACTATAGACTTCTAATGTCTTCGACTTAGTTTAAGATTTTTGGTTCCAAGTGGTGCGCATTAGTTTTGCTACCCTACTACCTATTTCATCTGATAACTCTCATTGTAAAATTCATTTATGTTTCATGGCATCAAAGAGGAAGTCTTGTAGCATTAAGGAAGGGGACATATTGCTTTTGTTAGAATAAATAAATATTGTTGGTATTCCTTGTAGATGTTCTCCTAACAACCATTTACCTGCTCTGCTTGTCTCTGCGACTAGATAACCCAGGTTACTTCTCCTCGATAAATGCATTAAGACGTCCCATTCTTTCAAACTTATCCATGTGGGCACTTTGAGGCCTTATTTTATACCAACTCATAATGGTTTTAAGTAATTTCTCGTCAATGTTTTCGATTTTCTAGGCTACGCGGGCTTGCCTCGTAGATTCCAAAAGTAATTATTTCCCCTAAGTTCAAGCTTATATTGCCATGGTTTCAAACCAAAGTGCGTCCCCTTTTCAAAAGTCTTAAATGGGTCAGATCGGATGGGTTACGTGGCCTTCTGCTCACCCGGCTTCTAGGATTATTGACAACGTCATTGTCATGTGCGAGAAATTTTTCTACCCCTGGCGTTCCACCTCCTTAAGGAGGATATGAGTTTTAATTGTCTTTCTTCCCGGAGCATTACGTCAACCATTGGGACTCCTCTAACCAATACATGACTTCACCCCTATGGTAGGATGTCCTGGCTATGTGGTTTCACTCGTGAAAGGTTGAGATTAGATGCTTTTAGATTTTTGAACATATCATGAGCATATTGATTTGGAAGACAAGTTGTCGTATTTTTAGTTCTATTATATAGGATCAACTATCAGGAAGGGTTAAGCTGTTTGAAATATGATAATCTCATAAGTGTTCAACTTCTTTTCATCCTCATGGGCTTGTGGCATAGATTACTTGTGTAAAGTAATGTTAAGAGTGTAATCCATGTTCATGTATTTTGAAATCCATATCACATTCAAGGTGCCAGAGTATTCTTATTCTTGATAAATGGATTTTCCCTACATACTAGAAGACGAGTGGTTCACGTACTTGAATATTCCTCCTTAATGATTTCTATTGCCAATGTACTACTTACCCCTATGCCTCATTTGTGTAATAATTGACGTCGTCACAGTTATTAACCATGTCGGCATTATTAGTTGTAACATTCGTGTCCCTTAGCATATAACCTCAGAAAGTACTCTATTCAACGCATTAATGGATTCCTGGATAACTCCAGCCTGATCTTAAACTCTGTTGTTCCTCATTGTATTAGATCAATTGGGTATTGTAAGTTCAGACGAGTCAAAGATGAAACTTCACAATGTGATCACATATATAAGTGATAGGTAATTTTATGGTTAGTTTATGATAGCACATCTTAGATTAATTGTTGAAGGTCATCAAGGGTTTAGTGTGAGTGTTCGCCTAGAGATTTAGAATTTGGAGGGTGAGCAGGCTATTCTCAATATTTTCCCCTGAAGAGGTTATGTGAGTTGATAATAAAGGTTGCATAAATGTATTCCACATTGGGCCGCACTAGGAGTATGAAGTCTCCCCATAGTTATTCGCCATATGTTTTGTGGATTCACATGTCTATGTCTAAAGAAAGTAGGTGGAGATCAATTGTGTATCATTCCAGTGGAAATTATTGAAGGTGAAGTTTGTGGATAGTTAGCTTATGCGAAACATCTACTTGTTATCCTTGTTAAGTAAGTTTTGGGGTTGAAATTGCTCCCGTGAATGTGTTCTGGCGAAGTCTGTAGATATAAGGAGATAAAATATTTTCTCTTGATTGCATAGCAGTTGGTTTGGATTTGAAAGGTACATTCTAGGTGATATGATTTAAAAATGTGCAGCCCATGCCCAGGTTTCATCATGATAAAGTAGTGTTGGTAATGCTGAGGTTCTTGTCATTGGTATATACATTATGGCACTTTGTCGAGTTGTGGATGTGCTTTTGGGATGGTTTTGGTGGTTCTCTCGCAGGTGGATAGGCCTAGGTACAAAGGAGACTCTGCCGAAATTTCTAAATTTTTTTGGAGTTAGTCAAAATTTAAGGTCTTGAGCTTGGTGAGAAAAGAGATTTATTATATTGAGCGTTTAAGTCGGACTCTACTCCTCATTCGAGGACGAATGATCCTAAGGGGGGGAAATATAAGGCCTCGAAAAATTTCGTTAAGTAACCTAGGATCTCGTGGTGCCACGTAGGCTTATTATAATATTTTTTATGTGCTATTAACATGGTTTACATCAATTGGATTTAGTAAATACGTGTATAAGTCTTATGGTAAGTAATTTGGGGTCCAAGGAAAGGCCTAAGTCTAAGAAAAATTAGAAAAGTTCATAAAAGGCTAAAATTCCAAATGAGCTTGCACTAGTCCATACTTTGAACAAGAATATCTAAATATATATAAGGTTTATGTGATGAATAACCTATCAAATGAAAGTTCTTTGAGTCTAGTTTCCAATGCTTCAAACCGTTTATCATTTGGACATTCCAACACAAAGTTATGATCGAATTACCAAAGGCTGGAAAAATGCGATCATATGCCAAATCTGCGACTGCAAAAACTGTCGCATTTCTGACTTCGCGTTGGCGTTTCTGTCGCAAACTGGGCCAGTGTACCCCAGGTTTGGGCACTGATTTATTGGTGCATAATGCGGCCAACATTCTTATTTTGCGGTCCATTTTGCTATAGCAAATCCGACATCGGAGGGTTAATTTTTTTTATTTTTAAACCCGACCCCCTATCGATATATTTGGTGCTATAGCTCATTTTGAGCATTTTCCTTGAGCATTTCTAGAGTGAGAGAGAGGGGTTTTAGATAGGGAAAGTTCTCCCCATCAAATCACTCCATAAAATCTTGCTAAATCCTTGAAGATAATCAAGTGAAGGCCCCTAGATCTTCATCCCAAGAGGTAAGACTCCATCACCCTAGCTCTTATTTCTATTCTTAGCTATAAGGGATAATTAGTGAGGTGATTCATGAGTATAAGAATGGATTCCTTACATGCATATCAAACCTTAGGGTATTGGGAGTTAGGGAACTAAAGAGAAAGCAATTGGGGTGTAAAATGATAAAAATTTCTCCCAAAAGGGACCTAAGATCATGATCCACCTTTAGTGCTTGATAATATACTTGAATCAAGCTAGAATCTCTATCTCATCTCTAATTCTCGATTTAATTTGTAATTCTTACTCAATAGATCGAAGTGCTAAGAGTTCCGAAATTTGTAAAGAGTAAGAAAAGCTATATTGAGGTATGTATGGCAAAAACCCCGTCTTTTAGAAATTGAGCTCTATCGATGCTTGTGTAAATGTGGTAAGACTGAACTTTGGATTCTTTCTTTGATTGATACTTTACATGAATTGGTGTTGTGACCCTATAATTGTGAAAGATGCATTCCAATGTGATGAATGTGCTATTTTTGATAAAATGAAAAGGTACAAAGAATATAAATCGTGTATTGAAATGCTTAGACAATGAATTGAGATGGAAGAATGTGAAGTATATGCTAAATGTCCTAGACTTCAAGTCAAGTTTAAATTGTGATTATTGTGATGAATCATGAAAATTCCTCTCTATGCTTATAAATTGAATTTCCCATGCGTACTTGACATCTTGAATTGAATAGCTTGTTGTTGAGAGTGATATTGATGTGAAATATGTGGAAATGATATGAAATGTGGGAAAAAAGAGATTGAGTTATGAAATGTGGCGTAGTGCCAAGTATGATGTGATAATTGAGGCCCCAAGTGCTTATGAGTTGATATATGTGAAATAAAGATTGAAATGAGATGATTAATGAGAAAGGAACAATGCCTAGGTAAGGCGGCCTAGCCGATCAGACACCATGCCACACACAGGGTGGTATTGTGATGATATTGAATTTCCGAAATTGAGAATGAGATTGTGATTGAGTTACTTGTCTCAAATGAGGCAACCTAGCCGATCGAGTCGTGATCAGTCTCCGCCCAAGAAAGCGATGGTATTATGAATGATGATGAACAATATTAAGTGCCCCAAACTAAGTTATAGAAATTATGTGAAAGATTATATTCATTCATTTATTTGATGATGTGGTGATTTTTAATGCTTTTGATTGACCTTTATGATTTCTCTGTTCTTGTATGATAGTTCTTTCTAACTAAATGGTGTTTAGTTATACATACTAGTGCTATTCGATGGCACTAACGTCCCTTTTGCCGGGGACGCCACGTCTTTAAATGGATGTAGGTGTTCCTATAGCAGGCGGTGTTGGTCGCATCTAGTGCCGTATCATCCTTTCAACTGACTTGGTGAGCCCCACTTCATTTCGGGGATCTGTTTCATCTATTTGTCTTGAACGTTGTATTTGAGGTATAGCCGGAGCCTTGTTACCAGCATTTCCATATTACATTACTCTTGAGTTATGTTTAGAGGCTCCGTAGACAGGTTGTGGGTAGTGTCGGGTATTAGAAATAAAGCAGAAACATTGTTGTTTGGCAAAGATTGATAAGACTTATAATATTTTGATAATTATGATTTAAGTTGCTAATAGAAATAAAATGAAAGTTATTAATGAAATACTTACTAAATCTGATTAATGGAGTCCATATCCTATTTAATCATGAGGTTGTTTGGGTAGAATGAAACCTAACAGGCTTGATCAGTCGGGTTTACTCGGTTGAGCGCCGGTCGCGCTCCTCGAATTTTGGGGCGTGACAAACTTGGTATCAGAGCCTAAGTTTTTAATGCGTCCTAGGATGTCTCGGAGCCATGTCTAGTAGAGTCCTTCTTATCGGAGTGTATTCGACCACATCTATAAGTTGGAGGCTATTCGGACATTTAGGAATTTTACCCTTCTTTGATACTCCAACATCGTGCAGTAGAGCTCAAAATAGGGAGCTGATTTCCATTCTATGACTTAATCTTAAGATAAGTAATTCATGATTTTGGAAGCAATAAGGAGGGAATGCCCTACCATTGAATGTAAGGGAGATTGCCTAAGCATTTTTTAGGAGAATGTATGGAGTCATAGAGGGATTGGTAGGACTTATTGCTATGGGTAGTACCCATGTTTCTATTAATGTCTCTGCACCACCGGATCATATAGTATATCATTATATTACCTACATGCATTAGGGATGTTGAGTCGAGGAGTATTGATTAAGCTATTGCCCAACCAACCTAAAGTCATTAAGTGAGTCAAAACAAAAATTTCTACTCATTGTATATGTACATCCATATTGAAGAATTCTCATAAGCATGGTCTTGATAAGATGTGAGTCACAAAGACTTGTGTGTACCTACTCCTTGAAGGAGCCGTATTGGTCGTGAATCCACTCTATTACAAATTCTCTTATTTACATCCTCTTGAGGATCTAAGTTCTATAAATACATCCTTGAATGGAGTTATAACTCTAGGACAAATACTTCCCACTTTCTTTTCCTAAATTCTTAACGAGAGACTATACCTGATGAATTTCTTACAGAATATCTTATTGAAATGGGAAACATCTGCCCACTTGTGCCTATGCATGCACCGTCGTAAAGTTTACTTATTTGGTGTCAAGTTCCATGTAAAGCATCTCAGTGTTGCGATCCTTCTCGAGTCACTCTTTTACTTAGTTGTGTATACGGCTTATATGGTTTGAAAAATCAATCTACTCTTTTGCGAATATTATAATGAAACCTTCTCACTTCCTAGTAACGTAAGAGCATACCTTAACACCTATCACATGAGTGCATGTCAATCGAAAAGATCACCGTGTGCATAAATTCTCTTTGAAAATTGGGATCCTCACATCCCCGTCATAGGAAGATATTCTGTCGCCATAATTTTTGTGCCCACGTGGGACATCCCGTAGTAGGTAGCTCACTTTGTCCCAATATTATGGTTGCTCGTGGCATGGTCGTATATTGCAATTGGAAGTTAATATAGCAGAAGCATGTCTAGCTCATAACAAATGTTTATTTTCTCTTTACACCTCCAAAACATGTGTTAATTGTGTTCTTTAGTTAGTGAATTCATTGTGCTAGTTTCCCCACACTTGTTTGATAACCATGAGAGAATATATCCTTCTATGACTCATTGTAACACTCCCTTTCTTGTAAGGACCCCTACTAGGCTCTCTGTCAAGACCAAGCACACCTTTGGGGGTTATTATAGCACAACGCTTGTTTCTCGTATTCTTCTGTATTTCATTAGCATCTGAGTAGTTCTCAAGTTAAAATCCATGAAGAACTCATTATGAACATTTGCAAACCCTCCATGATTATTCTATACTATCTCATTGGGTTCTCATATCACTTCAAGTTCATCAAGGGTTGATAGCATGACGCAATTACTGAAATTGAATGATTTCTTTCCGATAATGGGTTATCTACACTTGTGCTAGTCCAACGATCTGCTTATCAGTCTAACTCTCGCCTTTAGGCTTTGGGTTGACCAAGGAGAAATACACCTAGTAACACATTCATATGTCAAAGCCTTTCTCTCAGTCAAGTCTTATAGCATCTCCCAATGTGGTTTGCAATAGCTGGTTGTATAGAAGTGGGTTGTAGTGCTTCATTATGAAGTAGAGTGGCTAAACATAATTGGATTTTAGAATTCTAGAGCTATGCATCACGTGAATTCATACAAATATCTTCTTTCAAAAAATGTAGCTTCTCGTAATCGCTTTATATTACCACCATTCCTAGTGGGTACAATGTAAGTAAAGGTTACTTCCATAAGGCTCTCTCACTTTCTTTTCATTTGTCTTGAATTATGTGTTGTTTATCATAATCTTCAATGCGATATTATCTCAATGTCTCGACTAGTTATCCAACTATACGATTCGATTAAATTCACCTCATTTTATGTACTAAAAGGATCTAAAAGGACATTGAAAATAGGTAAATCCCCTTTTACTATAGACTTCTAATGTCTTCGGCTTAGTTTAAGCTTGTTGGTTCCAAGTGGTGCTCATTAGTTTTGCTACCCTACTATCTATTTCATCTGATAACTCTCATTGCAAAATTTATTTATGTTTCATGGCATCAAAGAGGAAGTCTTGTAGCATTAAGGAAGGGGACATATTGATTTTGTTAGAATAAATAAATATTGTTGGTATTCCTTGTAGATGTTCTCCTAACAACCATTTACCTGCTCTGCTTGTCTCTGTGACTAGATAACCCAGGTTACTTTTCCTCGATAAATTCATTAAGACATCTCATTCTTTCAAACTTATCCACGTAGGCACTTTGAGGCCTTATTTTATACCAACTCGTAATGGTTTTAAGTACTTTCTCGCCAATGTTATCGATTTTCTAGGGCTACGTGGGCTTGCCTTGTGGATTCCAAAAGTAATTATTTCCCCTAAGTTCAAGCTTATATTGCCATGGTTTCAAACCAAAGTGCGTCCCCTTTTCAAAAGTCTTAAATGGGTCAGATCGGATGGGTTACGTGGCCTTCTGCTCACCCAGCTTCTAGGATTATTGACAACGTCATTGTCATGTGCGAGAAATTTTGCTACCCCTGGCGTTCCACCTCCTTAAGGAGGATATGAGTTTTAATTGTCTTTCTTCCCGGAGCATTACGTCAACCATTGGGACTCCTCTAACCAATACATAACTTCACCCCTATGGTAGGATGTCCTAGCTATGTGGTTTCACTCGTGAAAGGTTGATATTAGATGCCTTTAGATTTTTGCTCATATCATGAGCATATTGATTTGGAAGACAAGTTGTCATATTTTTAGTTCTATTATATAGGATCAACTATCATGAATGGTTAAGCTGTTTGAAATATGATAATATCATAAGTGTTCAACTTCTTTTCATCCTCATGGGCTTGTGGCATAGATTACGTGTGTCAAGTAATGTTAAGAGTGTAATCCAACTTCATGTATTTTGAAACCCATATCACATTCAAGGTACCAGAGTTTTCTTATTCTTGATAAACGGATTTTCCCTACACTCTAGAAGACGAGTGGTTCACGTACTTGAATATTCCTCCTTAATGATTCCTATTGCCAATGTACTACTTACCCCTATGCCTCATTTGTGTAATAATTGACGTCGTCACAGTGATTAACCATGTCAGCATTGTTAGTTGTAACTTTCGTGTCCCTTAGCATATAACCTCAGAAAGTACTCTATTCAGCGCATTAATGGATTCCTAGATAACTCCAGCCTAATCTTAAACTCTGTTGTTCCTCATTATAATAGATCCATTGGGTATTGTAAGTTTAGACGAGTCAAAGATGAAGCTTCACAATGTGATCACATATATAATTGATAGGTAATTTTATGGTTAGTTTATGATAGCACATCTTAGAGTAATTGTTGAAGGTCATCAAGTTTAGTGCGAGTGTTCTCCTAGAGATTAAGAATTTGGAGGGTGAGCAGGCTATTCTCAATATTTTCCCCTGAAGAGGTTATGTGAGTTGATAATAAAGGTTGGATAAATGTATTCCACATTGGGCCTCACTAGGAGTATGAAGTGTCCCCATAGTTGTTCGCCATATGTTTTGTGGATTCACATGTCTATGTCTAAAGAAAGTAGGTGGAGATCAATTGTGTATCATTCCGGTGGAAATTATTGAAGGTGAAGTTAGTGGATAGTTAGCTTATGCGAAACATCTACTTGTTATCCTTGTTAAGTAAGTTTAAGGGTTGAAATTGCTCCCGTGAATGTGTTCTGGCGAAGTCTGTAGATATAAGGAGATAAAATATTTTCTCTTGATTGCATAGCAGTTGGTTTGGATTTGAAAGGTACCTTCTAGGTGATATGATTTTAAAATGTGCAGCCCATGCCCAGGTATCATCGTGATAAAGTAGTGGTTGTAATACTGAGGTTCTTGTCATTGATATATACATTATGGTGCTTTGTCGAGTTGTGGATATGTTTGTAGGATGGTTTTGGTGGTTCTCTGGCAGGTGGATAGGCCTAGTTACAAAGGAGACTCTGCCAAAATTTCTAAAATTTTTTGGAGTTAGTCAAAATTTAAGGCCTTGAGCTAGGTGAGAAAAGAGATTTATTTTATTGAGCGTTTAAGTCGAACTCTACTCCTTATTCAAGGACGAATGATCTTGGGGGGGAGGGGGAGAATGTAAGACCCCGAAATTTTTTGCTAAGTAACCTTGGATCTCGTGGTGCAACGTAGGCTTATTATAATATTTTTTATGTGCTATTAACATGGTGTACATCAATTGGATTTTGTAACTATGTGTATAAGTCTTATGGTAAGTAATTTGGGGTCCAAGGAAAGGCCTAAGTGTAAGAAAAATTGGAAAAGTTCATAAAAGACTAAATTCCAAATTAGCTTGCACTAGTCCATAATTTGAACGAGCATATCTAAATATGTATAAGGTTTTATGTGATGAATAACCTATCAAATGAAAGGTAGTTTCTAACGCTTCAAACCGTTCTTCATTTGGATATTCCTACACAAAGTTATGATCGAATTACCAAAGGCTGGAAAAATGCAATCCTATGTCAAAGTGCGACCGCAAAACCTATAGCATTTATGACTTTGCGCTCGCATTTCTGTCGCAAACTGGGCCAGTGTAGCCCAATTTTGGGCACCGATTTTGCGATGCATTATGCGGCCAACATTCTCGTTTTGCAGTCCATTTTGCTATAGCAAACCCGACATCGGAGGGTTAATTTTTTTATTTTTAAACCCGACCCCCTATCGATATATTCAGTGTTATAGCTCATTTTGAGTATTTTTCCTAAGCATTTCTAGAGTGAGAGAGTGGTTTTATAGAGGGAAATTTCTCCCCATCAAATTACTCCATAAAATCTTGCTAAATCCTTGAAGATAATCAAGTGATGGCCCCTAGATCTTCATCCCAAGAGGTAAGACTCCATCACCCTAGCTCTTATTTCTATTCTTAGCTATAAGGGATAATTAGTGAGGTGATTCATGAGTATAAGAATGGATTCCTTACATGCATATCAAACCTTAAGGTGTTGGGAGTTAGGGAACTAAAAAGAAAGCAATTGGGGTATAAAATGATAAAATTTTCTCCCAAAAGGGACCTAAGATCATGATGCACCTTTAGTGCTTGATAATATGCTTGAACCAAGCTAGAATCTAAATCTCATCTCTAATTCTCGATTTAATTTGTAATTCATAGTCAATAGATCGAAGTGCTAAGGTTCCAAAATTTGTAAAGAGTAAGAAAAGCTATATTGAGATATGTATGGCTAAAATCCCGTCTTTTAGAAACTGAGCTCTATCGATGCTTGTGTAAATGTGGTAAGACTAAACTTTGGATTCTTTCTTTGATTGATACTTTACATGAATTGGTGTTTTGACCCTATAATTGTGAAAGATGCATTCCAATGTGATCAATGTGATATTTTTTATAACATGAAAAGGTGCAAGGAATATGAATCATGTATTGAAATTCCTAGACAATGAATTGAGATGGAAGAATGTGAAGTATATGCTAAATGGCCTAGATTTCAAGTCAAGTTTAAATTGTGATTATTGTGCCGAATCATGAGAATTCCTCTCTATGCTTATAACTTGAATTTCTCATGTGTACTTGACATCTTGAATTGAATAGCTTGTTGTTGAGAGTGATATTGATGTGAAATATGTGGAAATGATATGACTTGTGGTAAAGAAGAGATTGAGTTATGAAATGTTGCGTAGTGTCAAGTATGATGTGATAATTGAGGCCCCAAGTGCCTATGAGTTGATATATGTGAAATAAATATTGAAATGATATGATTAATGAGAAAGGAACAACGCCTAGGTAAGGCGGCCTAGCCGATCGGGCTGTGATCGGACACCATGCTGCACACAGGGTGGTATTGTGCCGATATTGAATTCCAGAAATTGAGAATGAGAATGTGATTGAGGTACATGTCTAAAATGAGGCAACCTATCCGATCGGGTCGTGATCGGACTCCGCCCAAGAAAGCGGTGGTATTATGAATGAAGATGAACAATATTATGTGCCCCAAAATAAGTTATAGAAATTATGTGAAAGATTATATGGTTCGTTTATTTGATGATGTGGTAATTGTTAAAGCTTTTGATTGACCTTTATGATTTCTCTGTTCTTATATGATAGTTCTTTCTAACTAAATGGTGTTTAGTTATACTTACTAGTGCTATTCGATGGCACTAACGTCCCTTTTGCCGGGGGCGCTACATCTTTAAATGGATGTAGGTGTTCCTATAGCAGGTGGTGTTGGTCACAGCTAGTGCCGTATCATCCTTTCAGCTGACTTGGTGAGCCCTACTTCATTTTGGGGATCTGTTTCATCTATTTGTCTTGTACGTTGTATTTGAGGTATAGTCGGAGCCTTGTTAGCGGCATTTCCATATTATATTACTCTTGAGTTATGATTGGAGGCTCCATAGACAGGTTGTGGGCAGTGTCGGTCATTGGAAATAAAGCAGAAACATTGATGTTTGGCAAAGATTTATAAGACTTGTGATATTTTGATAATTATGATTTAAGTTGCTAATGGAAATGAAATGAAAGTTGTTAATGAAATACTTACTAAATCTGAGTAATGGAGTCCATCTCCTATTTAATCATGAGGTAGTTTGGGTACCTAACAGGCTTGCTTAGTCGGATTTACTCGGTTGATCGCCAGTCGCGCTCCTCGGATTTTGGGGCGTGACAAGTTCTTTCCCTGAAAATTTTGAAAACATCAAAGTTAGAAGTTAGTCATCATTTCCTAATTAAGGATATCTAGTCCTGAATTTTTAGTTTCAAGTTGAAAAGTTAGGGACACTTGGTCCTGAAGTTTGAGTTTCAAGTTGAAAAGATAAGGACATTTGGTCCTGATGTTTGAGTTTCAAGTTCAAAAGTTAAGGACACTTGATCCTGAAGTTTGAGTTTTAAGTTCAAATGTTTAGTAGACTTTGTCCTGAACTTAGACGAACAAGTATAAATGTTAAGGACATGCAATCCTTAACTTATAGTTCCAACTTCAAAAGTTGAGGACACTTGGTCTTGAAGTTTGAGTTTCAAGTTGAAAATTTTAGGACACTTGGTCCTGAAGATTGAGTTTCAAGTTCAAAAGTTAAGGACACATGGTCCTGAACTTAGACTTACAAGTTCAAAAGTTCAGGACACTTTGTCCTGAACTTAGACTTACAAGTTCAAAAGTTCAGGACACTTTGTCCTGAACTTAGGCTAACAACTTTGACTTAAAAGTTAAAAAGTTAAGGATTTCAATATCAATACACTTAGTCCTAAAATTAAAATTACAAGTTAAGGACACAAATTTAAGCAATTAACAAATAATGAAATACATTAAGGGACTTACGGTTGTTTGCGACCTTTCCTTTTCTCCTTGCCCAACCACCCAATGAATTTCTTCAATAATTTTGTATCATCTTTGGCATAATGAAAAATACATCTACGAGTATATGTTGAATTTATCCAACCCGAATTGTTGGGTGTATTTTCATTGTGCGCCATCGATGTTCCTATTTTTCTTTCCTGATCAAAAGGAGATTTCAACTACCAACTAAACTTCTTATTCCTTTTACCTCGACCAAGCTCTTCTTCAACATTTCCTTTAACCTCCATAGACAAACCCCCATCAATGCTCATTTGTGTACTTTGAGGAGTAGGAGTAAGAACAGAAAATGGCGGACCATCATAACCAATACTATCTCTCTTCCTTTTCCTGGTATATTGGTTAAGAGTTTCATCTTTATTTTGCTCTGCAGATAACAATATATATATATTAGTCTGCTTCAAGTCGTCAAATGAAGAGACAAAAGCTAAGGACATAATTTTTGAAATGTACTAGCAATTTTAATTATGAATATAATATTTAGGACACAATCAATACATGTGTCATCCATGCTGCATTCTTGTACTTTTTTTAATAGAAAATTGAGCTGACATATTGGGTGCACTTTATTTATCTTGCAACTGTTCATTTTCTTTATCTTGCAACTGTTCTCCATGATTTTCGATTGCTAGTTCACAAGATTCTGCAAAATATTTACAAGAGTTAACACAATTAGTAATTGTTACTAATCTTTGATTAAAACAAACATGTATAAAATTAAGAACAAAACTCCGGCTAACCTTTTGTAACTGTCAAGATCATGCCAGTTAAATCATTATCTTCACTAGCATTTTCTTGGCTTCCAATAATGTCGGTAAGAGAGCGAGGTGTAGAGATATCATATGTTCCTTCTATACATTTGTAAATAATTTCACTTATGATTGTTCCTTGGGTATTTTCTAGGTCTTGAGATTGTCCTCCACTTCTCTCTTGATAGTCCACTCCATCTTCTTTCCTTGCAACTTCAAAAGATTTTGTAACATTTACAATTAATACCCTTTACTAATAGTTTACTAAAACTAACATTCAACATATCATGAAAATTCCATCTAACCTTGATTGGCATTATTTTGAATTCCAAATTTCTCTTTAAGTGAGAGAGGTGCAGAGAGATCATATATTCCTTCAACACATTTGCATACAATCTCACTTACACTTGTTCCCAATTGATTTTCTAAATCTTGAGATTGTACTCCACATTTACAAATTATTTCTGTTACTCCTGTCTCTTTTGGATTTTTCTGGTCTTGACATTCTACTACTGCTTGAACTTCCACTCCATCAATAGATTCTACATATATTTGTAATCACAAAAAAGTTTATATATATTATGCTATTGAATATAAATTTCAATGACAACGAATTCAAAATCTATATCTAACCTTTCCAAATTTCAGTGCCAATATCAATTTCATCTTCTAGATGCGCATCTCTATAATCGCTTTCATAATGACGTTCTGCATGCACATCTGTATCATCACATTGATCATCACCTGCATCTTTGTTAATTGGAACAGTAGGTTCTGTATCAACTGCATCTTTACTACTTGGAATAGTACATTCTCTCTCTATGTTCCTTTCTTCAGGTTTGACAAGAATCTTCAACAAAGTATCAATCTTTGATCCTAGGTCTTTCTTTAAATTCTGTGAAAGAAATTAAGTTAAAAAGTTAAGGAAAAGTATTTCTAAACTTCAAGGTACAAGTTAAAAAGTTAAGGATACTTGGTCCTTAACTTTGATTTCCAAGTTCAAAATCTAAGGACGAATGGTCCTGAAGTTTGAGTTCCAAGCTCAAAAGTTAAGGATTCATGGTCCTTAACTTCAAGTTTCAAGTTCAATAGTTAAGGACACTTGGTCCTTAACTTTGATTTTCAGGTTCAAAAGTTAAGGACACTTGGTCCTTAACTTTAAATTGCAACTTCAAAAGTTAAGGACACTTGGTCCTGAACTTTGAGTTGCAAGCTCAAAAGTTAAGGACACTTGGTCCTGAACTTTGAGTTACAAGTTCAAAAGCTAAGGACACTTGGTCCTGAACTTTGAGTTGCAAGTTCAAAATCTAAGTACACTTGGTACTGAACTTTGAGTTCCAAGTTCAAAAGTTAAGGACAATTGGTCCTGAACTTTGAGTTGCAAGTTCAAAAGTTAAGGACACTTGGTCCTTAACTTTGAGTTACAAGTACTGAAATAAATGATATTATCTTGATGTCATTTTGAATCTTTGTTTCTGATGTAGCTATTCTTTGATTTATTCTAGTAACTTCTGTGTGCATATCCTTTGTAAATTTCTCCGATAATCTCTAAATCAAAAACCATGAAAACAAAAAAGTCTCTTAAGCAAAAATAATCAAATAAAAACACTAATGCTATTCAAAGACAGAAAACCTAAGTTAATAATTTCCTTAATCAAGGATTCATCAAATTGTGTGGAGGAAAGCATTGAACTTTGATCTTGAGACAATGGCTCCTGCACACTAATAGGCTCCGCATCTTCTTCAACGGAAACAAGTGGTACCACCTCGATCAACTTATACACCTATTATATAAGAAAAAAAATGTAATTTTTCAGAACTAAAACACATAAACAAAAAAATAGCTAGTAATCAGATTAACTTACCTTTTCATTATGGAAGTATTTTTTACATAGAGAATCATATTGTTTCATATCCATATAACATAACATTCGAGGATACCCACATTCTCTGAAGTTCCCAAATTATTTTTCCTGAAAAATTGGAAATACTTCCATAATCCAAACACAAAAAGCAAAAGGGAAGCCAAGTATAATATAACAGTCCTTGTCTTTATCTTTCTATTTCTCATTATCATTCTCATTGGACTTCAAACAACTCTTCAATGACTTTATTAACGTTTCATAACAAAGAGAGCCCCGGTTGAAAGAGGAGAAGAGTTCATTGTCATCTACAACTTTCATTAGCTGCTCGGACACATTCCGATTCTTGCGCTTCCCCATTAAAATAGATTCAACAAAATAAATTATTGCCAACTTCACCGCATCATCATCGCTGCGTACAAATGATGCAACTGTACCATTTGGGTGATTAGTAATAAAATTAAATAAATTGCCTAACTCAATTCTATCTTTCCCAGGGAAGTAGACTTTCGAAAGCCTATTCTCTTTTTTCACGCACAACTATGAAGTCCACTGAAGAAGAACATTTTAAACCAGTAATTATATGAAATGCTTCACGTGTAAACCTTACTTCATGGTCGAAAACCTTGAATGTCATTGAATTAGGGTCATTGCTTACAATTTCTGAAAGCAACACATAATGAATAAGTTTAAAACATAACTTTACAGCAATCGGAAAAAGTTTCCAAAAATACCATCCCTCAACTTCTTCTATTGCCTGTTTGACAAGAAACCTTTTATTGTTTCCTTATACTGTAAATCTCCTTTCCAATATCTATTCAAATTACGCCAAACATCAAAGTCGAAAATACGATCTCGTTCCATTAGCACACTAATAAAGCAGGATAAAGAACATAAAAATTTAGGACTAAATTCCAGGCCCTAAGTAAAATGCATCTTAAAGTTAAGGACTTACAAGTTCAAAAGTTAAGGACACTTGATCCTGAACTTTGAATTCCAAGCTAAAAAGCTAAGGACACTTGGTCCTTAACTTTGATTTACAAGTTCAAAAGTTAAGGACACTAGGTCCTGAAGTTTGAGTTCCAAGTTCATAAGTTAAGGACACTTGGTCCTGCAATTTGATTTTCAAGTTCAAAAGTTGAGGGCACTTGGTCCTTAAATTTAAATTCCAAGTTCAAAAGTTAAGGACAACTGGTCCTGAACTTTGAATTTCAAGTTCAAAAGTTAAGGACACTTGGTCCTGAACTTTGAATTCCAAGTTTAAAAGTTAAGGACACTTGGTCCTGAACTTTGAATTACAAGTTCAAAAGTCAAGGACACCTGATCCTTAACTTTGATTTTCAAGTTAAAATGTTAAGGACACTTGGACCTAAACTTTTATAAAAGCATAGTTAACTAAAAATTCATAAACACAGTTAGATTATAAATTCATACGACTATTTTTATGAAATGTCCTTACATAATCAAATATATTGATTGAACCACAAACACATTTCAATACCAAATTTTTTTGAATAACTTCCTCATAAAAATCCGCTCCTTATTTGACACTGAATCAACTTAATCATTATTTTTGAAATTTTACACATACTTGATGCCAAACATAGCATTGACCGTGATTACACATATACAAAAACAAAAATGCATAAAAGCAACAAAAAAAATAACTGTTCGATCGTTCAATGCAGAGAAGATGACGAAGGAGAAAGATTAAGTGCATCTGGTTTGCATGCAAGGACGATACAGATACTAAGGAGCATGCGAAAGTTGCCTCTGAAATTTTTGCTCTCAAATTTCCCCTCTGAACGAATAAAACAAGGGTTTGAGAATATAAGAATTGAAGAAAGGGTAAAAATATCTTATAAAATAATTTTAATAGAGTAGTGGTTATTTTTTCTCAGCATTAGAATTAGTGAATAAAAAATAAATACCGCCTTACTTAGTGGCCACCACACACCATTTTTACACGGCATTAAGTACGTCGAAGATCAATTTAATAAAAGTTTACAACAAGTTAATTAATTTAAATACTATTTACTTTGTTTCATTTTGTTTGAACTTGTTTAGATAAATATATAATTTTAAAAAAAATAAATTCTTTTAAAACTTGTAATTTTAAACAAGTTCAATTTTTTTTGATGTGGCTATAAAGTTATGACATTAAAGATAAAATAAAAAAATTAAAATAAATTATATTTAAATTTTAAAGTGGCATTCTATTTAAAAATAAAATAAAAAGTATACCATGAATGAAACAAGGGTCAAGGAGTAGTTTTATTTGGCAAAAAGGCCTCCTGGCCACTTAAACTTGTACCCGATTACCAAGGCGGTAAACAAACTTATAATTTTTCCATTTGAATACTTTAACTTGAAGGAATGAATACTAATAAACCCATCCAATCGAGCGTGTATATTAATTGCGCTGACATATCAAATATGTCATATGATAGACTTTTTATTGCGTGACATGTGTTATTTGTGGGTCCCATTTTAAAAATTAATTTATCAAAATTTTATTTCATTTTTACTTGTCTTCTCCATGCAAACACCTCCCCCCCTCAACCCGCCAAACTAGTAAATGAATATACTGCCGGAAAAGCCTCTGACAAACCCCAAATCCAAGAAATTAGTCGGCTTTCTTCATTCGTTTTTTCTACTTCTCTTCTTAGTTTTGTTAAATTCAATTAGGAATAGAAGTTTTAATTTCCAGAAAACCTCATTGTTTAACCAACAAATGTATCTTTCGGTCAAAACCTATTTTTAGAAGAACTCGGATTAATGATAACCAAGAAGTTTCGTACTTTCTCAATTATATGAAAAGAAAAGACAAAAATAAATGAAGAAATAATTGATTGCAAAGTCAAGATAACAGAAAAATAAAGTGAATATATTCCAATATTGTCACAAATGATCCTTACAAATGAAATCCTCTTCCCTTTTATAGGGATTTACAACTATAACATTTCCTTCCTTTTATGGCCGAATCATTATGACATTAATGACACTAATGGTCCGTTATAATTGACAATCATAACTGTTTATGGAGATCCTGTAACGGTTCCAATTCTTCTTCCTCATTATTAGAGGTTCGTGAATCTTTCTCTTCTTACTGTCTTGATTCATTCAGCCCATATTTACTAAATTATTTAGACTCGAGCAACTTTACCTTCATCTCGTGAGTGATTTGGACGTGCCTCTTGTATATCGTGCATCTTCTAATACAGTATTCCAGCTGCTACCTTTTTAGTGATCCACGTATCATGCCTTGTCAGCCACACATAATTCCACGTGCCATATTTATTTTTTACTAATACAGATAGTCTCCCCACTTGCCGAATATTCTGCAATTGAATATTTGGGAAGTGGTATGTATTTATGATGGGAAATTTTACCGCAATTTCCCATGTATCATTATGTATTCTTCAGAACCAACGCATCGTATGTCACTTCCATTTAATGCATGTTCCACGTGGCCTTCGTCGATTGGGTCTGCAACTCTTCAGCGATTTTTAGGGCTTTTTTGCGGCTGCGTCAGTCACGAAGTGACTGCTTCATTATGACGTTTTCATCATGACTCACTTTACATGACGTTTGCTCTTTCTTATAAATACCCCATGTGCCTTTATTTTCATGAAAACCTTCAATCTACAGTGTTCTTCTTCTCTAATTGTTCTTATTCTTCAATACGCATTACTTTCTTGCATCCATGTCTTCACCAAACCCTAATCCTCGCAGTACTATTATTGTAGATGAACTTCCTCCTTCAACTGCTCCTGTTAGGAGTAGAAGAGGGGGTAGGTTATGTAGCTTAAGATCTTTATCTATTCGTGGTTCTACTTCTCAACCTAGCGTTGTTACCCTTTCTTCATCTAGGACAAGGGCTTCTTCAACCCATAGATCTTATGCCAAAATAGGGAGTCAGGTGAGCCCTTTGAGAAACAATAGTTGATGAAATTATCCATGTGGAATTTTCTTTCTCCACTGATCGTGAATCAATTAGAAACGTGCCGATGTCTATCCTTCTCAGATTACCAATGTTTTGATTTCTTTATGCAAAGAGAATGCTACTGGAAACTGATTTTCTAATTTTAATTCCTAGTCCAAACTAAAGAATAACTTCGTACTTGGCTGTTTACTCTTTTGTGTACACATATCCTATCACTTTAGGTTTCAAACCCCCTATTGATCCAGTTATCATAGAATTTTGTTGCTTATTTAACATTTTCTTATGATAGATTGATCCTATTGTATGGAGAGGTGTTACATGTTTACTATACCTATATAATTTGGCCTCTTTACCCTTCACCTCTCAACACTTGCTTCATCTGTATTACCCTAAGTTGTTTCGCTCATGGGTTTTCACTCTTGCTGCCACGAGCAAAGGGGTTTTGGTTAGCCCTGAAGATGATAAGGACCGTAGCTAGTATGCCCGTTTCGCTGCTGCTCCCATAAATGGTTTAGTTGGTGAAGAGAACATTCGTTTTTCAGATAAGTGGAATTTTGCAAGTAAGTTTTTTTTATATCTTTCTTCTTTTATGAGGGAGGAAAAAATCGGCGATCTCATGGATTTTTTCTCTTTTCAGCAACCATGGAAGTTTTTGATGAAATTCCAAACTCTCGTGCTTGGGTAGAGAAGATGTTATCGGTTTCTCCCATGGAAAGAAGATCTTGGAAATACATTTTTCATAGGTTTGGCTGGAAAGTCAAAACTCATGATATCCTTTCCTTTAATTTTCTTCCTTTCTTTCGTATTTACTTAGGGATTTCTAACTATTTCCTTTATTAGGATTTCCCATTCGAGGTGTTAGTGTCGTGTCTATTACTTCATCAAGGCTTTCTTTATCTCTTGCTCAAGAAATGATTTTGAATTCCTCATCAAAGAGAAAAGCTAAGAGAGCTCATGGCTCAAAAGGTGAGGAGGAACAAAAAGAAGGTTCCTTAGTGCGCAGACCTCATGCTAGGAGGCGCGTTATTTCGGATGATGAATTTACCCCTCCTCCAAGTTCTGTTCCTGTGAATGAGCCTGAAAGTGTCATTTTAACGAGCTCTGATGAAGAGATGAGTGTTGCACCTTGACTCTAATGATCAATTGTTTTACCGTGGGTTTGATAATGAAGATTTTGACCTTATTTCTTAAAAAGTACCTATCGCCTCCTTTCCAGTGTCTGAACCTATTGGTTCTCAAATTTTTGCTCCTGTCGTTGCTGCTACTGCTCCTCCCGTGGCTGTTTTCACTTCTTCAACTGCCCCTACTGCTACCACTTCACTTGTTGAAGTTGGTTCTTCCAGTAGCAATAGGATGATAAAAAGAGTTACCATTGAAGTCCCCGAGGATGGTAATCTTTTGAAAAAGTCTGGCCAACCTGATTTATGGCTAAAACCTTTAATTGGTCCAGTTGAGAAGTCCAAATTGGAAAGCCACAGTCTCTCAACATGGATGAATGATATTGTTCATTCATCTCTAAAGGTATAAACCTTTTTTTTACTCCCATCGTGATTTTAATCTTTGTTTGATAATCACTTCTTTCCTTTCTTGTGTAGATCAATTTGAGAGGCACGAAGCTTATGAAGAGAATTATCAGCACTGAGTAGTTAGTCAATGATTATTGTACGGAAATAGATAACTGGAAGGAACTGTACGAGAGTCTTCAGTTGGAAAAAGAAGTTTCGAATGAGGAGAAGTGTACTTTGGAACAACTAATACAAGTGATGGAATCAGAATTGGCAATTGAAAAAGCCTCTTCCAGTCAAGTGGGCAAGGACAAAAACATTCTTGAGTCTTCATTCGCGGAGCAACTTTCTAAAGCTACCGAAGAAATTCGGGGTTTGAAAGATTTGCTTAATCAGAAGGAGATTTATCTGGGACCTTGTTTAAACGCTCACTCAGGCTCAAGAAGATCTCCGTGCATCTTCAGACAAGGTCCAGTTCCTGGAGAGATCATTCGCCCCTTTGAAGGCTTGTTATGATGCTTCTTTGGCTGAAAGAGAAGAGTTGGAGGCTGAAATTGAGCAATAGGAAAATATTACGAGGCCCTTGAAGATAACGCAACTATTGATGTAAGTTGGGATTTTTTGAATACGCGCCTTGAGACTTTGATGGAGTCTATACAGGAAGGCTTTGACTTGACTGCTGATATTAAAAAATCTAAAGAAACTATTAAAAAAACTCAGCAACATCAGAACTTTTCCTCACCTGAGGTCGGCATTCCCGAAGGTGATGAACTTACTCCTAGTGAAGTTGATGTTCAAGCCTCTTCTGCTCAAGTTTTATCTTCTCCCGTTGCTGATGTGGCCTCATTGGATTCTGCCTCTCTTGCTGCTGATAGTACTACTTTAGATCCTTCCCAATAGTGTTCTGTGAACTTTTGTTGGGAAGTTTTTTTTTTATTTTGGAATAGTTGGAAAGTTTTTACCCCTGGTCTATTTTGGGGTTTATTATCAAAGTTCTGTGGTTTTAACTAAGTTCATACTTAGTTTTGGACAAGTTTAATATATATAATAATTTGTTTGAGTTTACGTTCTATTCTTTAATTTTCATGTAAAAATGCTTTAGTATTTCATGATGTTTGAATAGACAAGAATTTTTATCAAAGAGGGCCCTTTTATAAACGACACTAATGAAGAAGACGTCTCAACTTCATATTGGTGTAAACATATGAAAGAAGTAGGAAAATACATATCTCAAAGAAATCTTGTTCAAAGAAACTCGTGAATAATTTGAGGAAGTTTTGTATTTTGAACTTTCAAATTATGTAACACTTTACATGTATTCAAGTAACTTTTTGTACAACATCTACAACTCTTTCATAACGGCTTTCTTTATAACATATTTCACAAATTTCTAGGGTATATTTTGTAACCCATAGGGTATATTTTCAACCCGTAACGAAACATTGCCTTTAACCTTTATACTCGTAGTATCTTATAATTTATGTTCGAGAGTTTACACGTTATGAAAGCTAAATACAAAATGTTTTTGATTCAGACTTGTTTTCTTGGCTCTTGTTTTTTGATTTTTGGGTCAATCCAGGCTTGAACTGACTTTTACTCTTCTTTCTTCTTTGATTTGTGGTCTTCCTTGACTGCTACCTATAGTTCCCCAAGTGTTATAGCTTTGAAGTACGAAATCTCGAGCACTTGATTATTCTTTCCATTTGGTCCATTTCCTGAAAAGTAAAATACACACGGGACTCGGAGTTATAATTTTAGATGGTTACTGCTTAACCCTTTTTATTTCCACTAGAAAGGTTGTAACCCAGACCGGGGATGATTTTGCATCCCACGTATCTTTTAGGTCTAAAATCATCATTTGGTGTGGGCTAGCTTTGTGCCTATCATCTAAAATGGCTAGTATAAAAAAAATCTAAACCTTGCATAAATGATACTTGACCGAGGGTTTTGCCTTTCAGAAGTAATACTTATTCAAATGAACAACATTCCAATTTGATGGGAGTGCTTTGCCGTCCATTGTTTCTAACTCATATGCAAACTTTTCAGCAATAACTCGAATCCTATAAGGTCCTTCCCAATTTGGACTCAACATTCCTGCATTGACCGCTTTTGATGATTCAAAAACCTTTTTGAGTACGAAGCCCCCAATCTTGAAGTACCCAAGATGAACTTTTCGATTGTAATATCCCTCAATAATTTGCTTCGCGCTGCCATCCTTATTAGAGCTGTTTCTCTCCTTTCTTCAAGCAATCGAGATTTATTTGCGTATCTTCCTCATTTGATTCTTCGGTAGCTTGGGTGTATCTCGTACTTGGTTCACCTATTTCAGCTAGGATTAAATTAAGGCTTCAGCACCATAAACAAGTGAGAATGAACACTACAACAAATTAGACATTTAGTGGCAATTAATTAACGACAATAGCTTAATTGCTACCGATTTATATTCTAGAGTCACTAATTACCGGCATTTAAACTTTAGTCGGTAAAAGTAGTACTTTTTAGTGACCAAAAAATATAGTCCAGAAAGAGAAAAACTAGACTTTTCAATTCAAGTTATGTGCCCTCCAATTCGCTTTAGCTTCCCTCCAATTATTTTTAATGTGCCCTCCAATTCTCTTTAGCTTACCTCCAATTATTTTTAGTCTCTAAATTCCCCTAATTCAAATCTGAAGCATACGATCTCTCTCTGTCTCTCTCTCCATTTCTCTTCCTCTGATCGGTGAGTGTCTCTTCAATTCAACTTAGTTATTCTTTGATCTACTTCTCGATTTTCCTAAAACTGTACTTATTCGATTCAGTTAGCATTTTAGTTGAGTTTAGTGTAATATCAATCAGATCTCGATATTATATATGTTTATACTTTATACTGTTAGTGTATATAATGTCTTTGCTCGTTGTTTTAATTTCGATTTTTGTATTATATTTGGTGTTTTTACTCTACAATCTGAAGTTGTTCTAGGCTTTGTATTTCAAATCTCGGTAATCTCCATAGATTCTGTAAGTTTAGCTCAATTTTCTTACAATATGAAATCTCTTCTCTCTTCTCCATACTGTCTGAAATTTCTTATGGTTCGGGTTAGAAATTTTCCTTCGCAGATTCACACTGAACGTTCCCTTCACTATTCACCAGCAGTAGTCGGGCTCGGACAATAAAGTTTTGTGGTAAGAATGTGAATATCATGTGAATTTTTGTACTTCTCTATATACCCATTTTATTATTAAAATCGGAAACTTATGAATCTGATTTGAAAAAAACAATGATTTGATTATTTTGTTATGTTACAACTTGTTATGTAAATGAAATTAGCCCGATAGAGAATAGTCTAATGTGCTTATTCCATGTTGCTATGTTTTGTGATGTATTCTGTTTCATTTGATGAGCCTTTAGAACTTGTGTTATGTCCAAGTGTTTTTAATGAGAGACTAGTTTGTTGGATTGAAGGACCTCATTAGTTGATGTTAGAATTGAATTAAATTACTTAAATCGAAGATTCTTGTTCCCGCATGCAAAGCAAAAATTTCAAAACATTTAGTTCTTGAAAAAGATAACATGTCAAAGAAGACATAGTTAACCCAACAAAGGAGTAGACATGTGCTAACTAGGCAGCAAAGAGTTTTAAATGAATTTGTGCAGGGCAAAAAGAATGTTTGAGCTAACACCTAGATAAGCAAACATAATTAGAAGGTTGTAATGGTAAGGAGTAGTGATATCTTTAATAGTACAGTGTGACGACCCAAGGGGTCATCACCTATTTTCTCATTCGTTCCGTGCTTATGAGGTCTTGAAAACCTCACTTTTATTTGCCTCGATCTGTGTGCGTTGTCCGGACGTGTAGCCAGAAGGCTTAAATATGAATTCTATGTGAAAAATGATGAATTTTGATATTAATATGGTTAAAGTTGACTTCGGTCAATATTTTTGGTAAACGGACCCGGACCCATGATTTGACGGTCCCGGAGGGTCCGTGGAAGTTCTTGGAGGGAAGGATGTTGAGGGTCTATTTGGAAATAGCCTCTCTACCCCAGGGTAGGGGTAAGGTCTACGTACATACTACCCTCCCCAGACCCCACTAAATGGGAGTATACTGGGTGGTTGTTGTTGTTGTTGTAATAACATATTTTATTATTTGGATCATATTTTAGACGAATGTAGTAACTATTATTAATGGTGGCCAAATTATTGCTATTACCGCTTGTGTAAGGTCCCGTAAATAATTTTTGGTCTCAAAACTTAGTAACTCGTGCTGTCGACTCCGAATATGTGTTAGGAATGTGTAGAATTCTTCGCGGAGAGCAAGCTCACTGCGGTTCGGACCCTTGGTAGTGATATAAGCCTTTAAAAATCAAAAGAATCAATTTTCCAGAAAATTTTCATCAATGCGACCGCATAATCGATATGCGGACCGCATTCCTGCCACATAGTGAATCAGAGAGTTGGTCTAAGTTGATGTTGAAAATGCGGTCCATTATGCGACCGCATAATCGATATGCGGACCGCATTTCCACCGCATACCCAGGCAGAGATGTCCAGTGATTTGGGGTCAGTTCTGCGGTCCA
>MU784943.1:77935-131760 GCA_026770625.1 Nicotiana glauca | reverse complement strand
TTATAGTGATATTCAACATAATCTTTTAGTTTCATTGTTATTAATGATATTCAAATAACTGGTTTTGAGCTTCATGCTCGAGTTGAGAATGTAAATGGTCGGGCTTGCCTAGCAATTTTATTAAGCGCCATCACGACCGGGATTGGGGTCGTGACAATTTTGAGCTCATGTCAATGTACATCACAAGCTGAAAAATGAAATGAAGTTCCAGTTTCATTTGTTGCTAATTGTTCTGATGGTTCTGCTGTAGTTTTAAATTAGTTTTGTTTTTATTTTGCAATTACTACATTTCTGAGCTGTGAACTGTATAATTAGGCTTTCACTAGCTATGATTATAGACATGTGAGATTGAGATTATGAGGGACTGTATAATTTGAACTACTGAACTTTGGTGATAGCACATATATTTGGTGTCTGATTGACTTAGGACATGTGAGGTATGTTTGAGTCAAGTAAATCAGTGAATGCCTTGCGAAATGCTAATATGCTGTCAGTAATACCAGTTTAGCGTGATTTGTAACTAATCAAAACATTAGACCTTGTAGAATTAGAGAAATGTGTTTCAAGTAGGAGTTAGTATAATTACTTTCAATCTTACACCTTCATATTAAATTAAATTTTGTCTTGTATAAGGATTGGATATGTCGTTTGTTTACTGCACGCCTATTAAAAGTCCAACTCACAGGATTTCATCTTTGCTTATTTAAAAGTGTCCAGATCATCTTTGAATTCGTTTGAGATGTTTAGTTGTGAGGTTAATTAACTGTTGAAGTCCAGATTAACAAATAATGGTTTGAATATTTATTTAGCAATCCTTGATCAAATAAGTGATATGCTGATTCTTGCAAACTGGTTGATGGGCTCATTTTATGGGCTTAATCGTGAGCCAAGGCAACAAGGCCTCCTTATCCAACCAATGATTGGGCCCAACCACATGTCAGAGGCCCAAAAGCTGGGCAATCTCTAAATAACACACATCGGGCCCAATTTTCATGACACCAGGTCCATGTCTGGGCAGTGTTGCATTAAACCTGTATTGGGCCAAGTTTGAAGCCCAAAAATGCTAGAAGTCAACAATCCGATAAATTACATTAGGGATAGGGGGAATTAATATGCAATATAAATTTAGGTTTTCTAGTTAGATAGCAGGTTCAAATTAAGAGGGTCCTCCCTTTTGTTTGAATTTGGACTTGAACTCGAGACCCGAATTTATAAATACAGATTAATTAGGCCCTTTTAGAGACAAAAGAAATAGAAAATCGTAGTTGCTTTAGGTGGCCTTTAAATAAAAATGAGATGAGCTTCGCCAAACAAAATGCATAAATTGCGAGGCCCTCAGTAAACGTTTCTATTAAAATACTTAGAATTCGGGACCGTTTAGCGAATTTCACGGCCCTCTGCAAAGATAATAACCCGTTAGTCGCTTTAGGCGCGCTTTTAATAATTTTACCTTCTTAAACATGGGTTTACATTTCATGCAACCCAAATCCAAATCCAAAATCGTTGAATAAGAATGTGTCGAGGATCTGGGTGCATTTCATGTGACGTGATCCAAAAACACGTTTTTAAACGACGTTCACTTTCTTAAAAATTAACTAAAAAGAGGTAAATGATCTTAAAATTGAACTATAGGTTGGAGCATGTAAGGAAACCGGATTTTTAGCCATTTATAATAATTTAATAGACCGTGCTAGAACCACGGGATCCGGGGGTGCCTAACACCTTCCCTCGGGTCAACAGAATTCCTTATTCAGAATTTCTAATTCGCAGACTCCAATTGGGAAGTCGACAATTTTCCTCGATCTAGGAGTTAAGTTAAACCGGTGACTTAGGACACCAAAAGCCAATCCTATCCCAAGTGACGACTCTAGAAAATAAATAAACAATCCCATTTCGGATAATGTCACTTAAATTGGAAAAACTCTCTTAGATATTTATCCTCCGGGGTAGGTGTGTAAAAAAGGAGGTGTGACAGCTCTGACGACTATGCTGGAGAGACGAACCCAGATTTCGATTCACGGTTCAAGAATTCGAGCTTAGTATAACTGTTATATTTGGCTTTATCTAATTTTTCTACATGTTCCATGATATATGTGCTAAATGCTTTATTGCTTTGATATTTGCTTGAACTGTATATATAAACTGTCGCAAATCCCTTCCTTTTTCTGAGTCTTCTACATCATGGAGAAGGGTGCACTTCGTGTAGCTTCTCATCTGTTTAGAGTCTTTTCCCATTTAGAATGAGTTGGATAATTTGCTAAGCCGGCGGAGCTTCTATATCCCCGGTACGCTGCCTCTCCCTCGGCTCGAGTTGTCCGCTCGGGTAAGCTAGGTCTAGAACAATAAACCTAGGGCTTAAACCTAGAAGAACAAACCTCATGCCGGATCCCTAGTAGGACGTTTGTTTGCATCATGTGCATTTGGCTTAGGGGACTCAACACAGTGGTTGGGTCCGTCTAGGACAGGTGACCTGAAATGAATTGACCATCCTGATGCATCTTACGTGCTACTTGCGCATTTATTTGCTCGGCTTTACGTGTTGACCGACTTGTCTAAATGAGTGAAAATTGAGAAAAATAAGCAATGTTAGGACTAAGTAAGGGTGACCATTTGTTTTGAAAAACCCAATGCTCAAATAGTACTGAAATGCTGCAGGATGTTTGAAAAATGAAGGAAGAAAAATATTTGAAAAAAAAAAATAGAAAGAAAATTATTGTTCAAAATAGTTTTTGACAAATCTGCCCGAACTAAGCTGGTTTGATTCTCACCGGATGTGAGATACGTAGGCAACCCTTATCGGGTCCAACCTCCCTTTGGCAAAAATAGCCAAAAATACCAAATTTTCATTTCTGTCATAAATAAGTCAGGTGATGCCATTCTTGTCTAAAATAAGCCGAATGTCCCCAAAAGGACGCAGGAAGACCGTTTTTGCAAGAACAACCACCCTGAGACATTTTCAAATGGTTTGCGGGCACAACCTTAAAATCTTTCCCTCAGAAGTGCTGAAAGGCCGTATTCGCAAAACCAAGTCCTTGTTTTCTAAATAAAGAATTTTTTCACAAACAGTTATTTTTTCAAAATAAATCATCAAATTCCCCTAAATAAATGTGCAGGATGACTTCAAGTAACATCGAAATCTTCTCAGTCCTGAGCGAGATCCCCTTGAAACTCCATATGTGGTGGCATGATCTGGGAAAAGGAAGTAGAGATGCTGTGGTCAAAATTTTGGGCGGTCTCATTGATCTATTGAACATCAAACCAAGGAAGGATATCATTGAGGAACTAATACCATTTTGGGACCTGGCCCGTAATGTATTCCGATTTTTAAATTTTGAACTCACACCAACATTAGAAGAGATTGCGGGCTACGCGGGTCTTAACGGGAACCTCCGAGGTAGATACCCATTGGCCCCACGACAGGTAACCCTTCATAGGTTCTTGGATTTGTTGAGCATCAGGCGGGATATTCAAGACCCGCATCTGGCGGAAGGGTGTTGTACATATCATTTCTTATATTACCGGTATGGTAACCTAAAAGGTTTCGAGGAACCCAACACCGGCTTGACATATGCCGGAAATAAAGACAAATGGGAAGCCCGATGAGGATTAGCTTTCATGGTAGCCTTTCTAGGAGTGGTGGTTTGTCCGAGAAAAGATTGTCATATAGACCTCGGCCTGGTAGGAATGCTATATGTTGCCATGAAAAAACCTACTAGCACAGTGGTTCCCCTGATTGTAGCAGAAATGTATCGAGCTTTGGTCAAATGTCGGGAAGGTGTGAAATTCTTTCAAGGTTGCAATTTGCTCTTACAGTTGTGGATACAGGAACACCTCTGTCACCGCACAGGCTATATGAACTACAGTTTAACCGAGTTGAGTTGTATTGTAGAATTCGAGAACCAGGTGACAGGTATTGAGTTCCCTGAGGGTACTGAGGCCTGATCGTCATGCTTAAGATCCCTGACCGCATATAAAGTTGAATGGGCTTATGGATGTCTTCCTGCTACTGAAACTGTATACACATCAACAGAGGTCTCTTATATTCTTTTGATGGGTATTCGCAGCATACAACCTTATGCTCCTAACCTAGTTTTGTGACAACTTGGAAGATTCCAGACAGTGCACAGTGATGAAGACCTAAGTGGGCAAGTCATTGAGTGAGGCCCGAAGGTTGCATTCCCTGAAGGCAGAATCCAAAAAATATGGAATGAGTGTCGGTTCCTCGAGCCTAAAACCATAGTACAGGACCAAGCTAGAGGCGAGGTAGATCCCAATTATTTGACGTGGTTTGGCAAAAGGTTTCAAATCTGTGAGAGACCCGCTAAAAGGCCACACGTGCAATAATTCATCGACGGGGCCCAGGTTCAATGGGATTGGCAAGCAAAGGAAAGGGAGTACCGAGCAAGAATAGGAAAGTTGGAACAACAGGTTCGAGATCTCCAATTTGAAAAGTGTGTACAGGCTGTAGCCGATGAAGGTGATAAAAAGAATGGCTCAGGAGAATAAAGCACTCAAAGCCTAAATATAGCAAATGAAAATACATGCCAGGAACCAAGAAAGAAGTCTATCTGATTAAAGTGTTAAAGAAACAAGTCTTGGACTGCCAGGAATAATTAGAAAAATCCGAGGGAAACATGGCAAGACTTCGGGCACATTGGGCCAAGAAGACTGAAGAAAGAGCCCAATTTGTGCAACAAATGAAGAGAAACTACGAGGGAACAATTGCCAACATGAGAAGAAAAATGAATAAACTGGAAGAAAAGGCAGTCCGGTGAGACAAAGAATTCCAAGCCGAGAGGGACCAGTGGTATGGGTTAATTGCCGAAATGGAAAAGGAAATAAAATTGCTACAAGACCTTCCATTCTAGGACTCTCAGGTGCTAGAGGCTCGTACCCAGCAAATAAGTCGACTCCTCCAAGAAAAGGGCCGAATCAGGGAAAGGATCGGAAGCATTGCCAACTATATTGTCATGAAGTGTCAGGACGGTGAACGGATGGGTCGTACCACGTTCTTTGCCTCAGTAATGATATTTGTTCGCTAGGTCTTGAACGATTTAGATCAATTGCAAAGGGGTCTTGCACGCAGGCCCGTGGCGATGCCGAATGATGCCCCGCGAGCCCCAAGATTTGAAGCTTTGATGTACTCTTAGTTAATCGAGTTTGTATTTTTGCTTTTGTAATTTCCATTTTTTTTGAAGAAAAGAAAAACAAACAAATAGTCTTGTAGTTTTTGTAATCGCAGTTGTTATTAATGAAAAATTGAAAATTCCCAAAAAATGGTTTCCTTATTTTGCAATAACTACGCCAGGTCTGATTCATGCGGGGCCATGATACGTAGGCAATCTACATAAAATTCGACCTTAATCCTAAAAAAAGAGAAAAAAAGAGAGAAATACGAGGGAAGTAAATAACAGGAAAAACAAGAAAGGAAAAGCAACGCAAAGGAAGAAAATAAGGCATTGAGAGAAAAATCATGGCCAAAGAAAAGCAGGAAATATAAATAAAGAGAGAAGAGAGACAAGAAAATAAGAGAAAACAAAACAAAAGAGAAAGAAACGTGAAAAAGAATAAGAGAAAAGCCGGAATGACGCATGCAGTCGTAGCAAACATGTAGATATTCATTTAACTATATAGGTGCATCACACTCCAATATGCAGTTACCTATCTATTTCTTGTTTCACACAAATCGTTGTTGCTGCCAATTTTCAGTTGAGCTTTTTAGAAACAGTGGTTGGTTTGTGGTAAGCTGGCCTCACATTGCTATTTCACCAGATCAAAATGAAGTACAGAGATGTCGTCTGAAATGACTCTGCCTGCAATCCCCATACCCGAAGACAGCCCCATCTCGGGGGTCCCGACCTGAGTCTTTTACAGATAAAGAAAATCGGATCTTGCGCCTGCGATTGATGGAAATGTGGGATGCTTTGAACAACGGAAAGGAACCTCCAAGCACCATTCCCAGATTCCCAAAATTATTCCCTAGATCTGGAGGTGTTACCACTGTCCCCATCAGCCACCCAAACACTCTTTTGGGGCAACCTACCATAACTGCTCATTTTTTCGAAACAGCTTCTGAGGTTCACCCCAAGGTGTTCCCATCTGGACCTGATCCCAACATATTTACGGCTCCACCGTGCTCCGCAACCACACAACCGTTGCTACCCAAGCATGCTGTTGACCCTTCAGTCTTCACATTCCAAAATCCCGTCTTCCAGGCTGACCCTCCTCATTATCCTCAATATACTTACTCTCAGCAGCCACCATATGAGCTTACACAGGGGCAGGACAAACCCCCCAAAGCTCCAGAGCAGGATGAGATGGCAAAGAAAATGAGAAGCCTCGAGCAAAGCTTGAAAAATATGCAAGGCTTGAGCGGGCAGAAGAGTGTCTCCTATACAGACCTGTGTATGTTCTCGCATGTACACTTGCCTTCAGGGTTCAAAACACCAAAATTTGAAAAGTACGACGGGCACGGCGACCCCATTGCTCACCTAAAGAAGTATTGCAATCAGTTATGGTGGGCCGGGGGTAAAGAAGAATTGTTGATGGCATATTTCAGGGAAAGCTTAATCGGCGTTGGGTCAGAGTGGTATATGGATCAAGATGTCTCATGTTGGCATATATCGGACGATCTTGCCAGAGACTTTGTTCGACAATTTTAGTACAATATAGACATTGTGCCAGACAGGAACTCTTTGGAGAATCTAAAGAAAAAGCCCTCAGAAAGTTTTCGCGAGTATGCAATTAAGTGGTGCTAACAGGCGTCAAGAGTGAAGCCTCCAATGGATGAGGTAGAGATGGTCCTTATTTTCCTGCAGGCCCAGGAAGCAGATTACTTTCAGAATATGATGTCCGCCATGGGTAAGCCTTTCGCAGAGGCAATTAAAATCGAAGAAATGGTAGAAAATGGGCTAAAAACGGGCAGAATCTTGAGCCAGTCAGCCTTAAGAGCAACCTCCCAAGCTATCCAAGGCGGGTCCGGATGAAAGGCCAGAGGTAAGAAGAAAGAAGAAACAGTGATGGCAGTATCGGGAGGAAGAAGATACCGGGCTCCTAGACCGGTGTTCTCTGAAAGAACCCCTCAACACTACTATCCTCACACTGATATGACTTATGCTCCCCCACCTTATGCGGTCATGAATGCTCAACCTTTCGGCCGATCGCAACCACAACTTAACTGAAACCAACCTTTATTCCAAAGAAACCAACCTCCTTACCAGAACCGATATAATCCCTGACCACGACAAAATAACTTCCGCCCTCGGGAACCACCCAGATGACCAAATTTTACACCAATTGGTGAACCCTACTCTAGTCTATTCCCAAAGCTCGTTGAGATGAATCTGCTACAGCCTATTCCCCAAAACAAGCAGAACCCAGAATCTCCAGCTTATCAACGAGTTGTCCGCTGTGCCTATCATTCAGGAGCTGAAGGGCATAGTACTGACAACTGCTAGACATTGAAGAAAGCCGTGGAAGATTTGATTGAACAAGGAAAAATAATGTTGCGGGATGAAGAAGCCCCAAATGTGACCAATAACCCGTTGCCCGCTCACAATAATGGATCGGTAATCGGTATGATTTATGAAGACCGGGAATTTGATCCAGCCTTGAAAGCCATTATTGCTATTGTCGATGCAGAAAGGAAGCCCAAAGTAGCCCCGAAGCAGGAAAAAGGGGAGAAGAAGAATAAAACTGTCAAAATTGAGCCTGAGAAGAAAACTGAGGCAATAGCAGAGCCAATGCCTCCTAAACACGGGGTTATTTATGTTCCGCAAGGTCACCAAGAGAAACCACTAGTTATGAGTGCTCCGAGAAAGTTTGAAGTGAAGAAGGGGACACAAATATATGTGTCGAAAGGGGCCTATGTGGTGCGAGGGACAATTAAACCGCCTCGACTGAGTGAGCCAGTGGTTATTGGACGCGTACCACAAAAGCCAATGATCGACCCCTCTGCAGTGCCATGGAACTACCAGCAAACAGTGGTTACATACAAAGGCAAGGAAATTTCGGGAGAAATTCCAGGAACAGTCCCTGTTGAAAAATATTCAAATGTAAAAGAGGTGAACAATGCTACACGAAAATGCTTTCCATCTAAGAAGCCAATGAGTGCTGAAGAAGCAAAAGCCTTCTTTCCGAAAATGAAGATGCCAGATTATGAAACAATGGACCAATTGAGGAAATATCTTGAGCAAGTGTCACTATTGTCATTGGTGACCAAATTCGCCGAACATTAGAAGATCCTTATGAAAACCTTGAATGAGGCATATGTACCAGTTGAAACATCAGTCAAACAACTTGAAAGAATGGCAGAAAGATTCTTCGCCGTCAATCAACTCTCTTTTAGTAAAAATGATTTGCCTCCAGAAGGAGCTGCCCACATAAAGCCTTGCACCTGACTGTCAAATATGAGGGTTACTACGTTAAGCGGTTCATGGTGGATGGAGGCTCGAGGGTTGACATCTTCCCACTCTCCACATTGCAAGGAATGGAAATCGGGACAGGAAGGATTCGTCCCAATAATATTTGCGTGAGAGCTTTCGATGGCATCAAGAGGGATACCATCAGTGAAATTGATGTGATGTTAACCATAGGCCCGGTGGATTTCGAGGTAACCTTCCAGGTATTGGACATGGATACCTCTTACAATTTTCTTCTTGGAAGGCCCTGGATCCATGCGGCAGAAGTTGTGCCCTCCACCCTCCACCCTCCACTAGATGGTGAAATTTGAGTATGAAGTTCAGGAGATCGTGGTCCACGGAGAAGACGAGCAGCCCATGTATCATGACCGATCTATCCCATGCTTGGAGGCGAGGGAAAGAAGTGAGCATATTGTTTATCAAGCCTTCGAAATTGTGGTGGATGACCAGTATGAGGAGGGAAATCCATGCCCCCAGCCTTTCCTGTCTAACGCTTCAATCATGGTGGCCAAAGAAATGATTAGACACGGTTTCATATCAGGAAAAGGGTTGGGAATAGCTTTATAAGGAATATTCGAGCCGGTGACTCTACCCACAATAGAAAAATTCTTCCGGATAGGCTTTCACCCTACCCCGGATGATAAGAAATGGGCCGAGGAAAGAAAGAAGGAAGGATGGGTTCTGCCACAACCAATGCCATATCTCTATGATACTTTTGTCAAGCCTAAATATGGCAAAGAAGAGGATGATGAGGTGTTCATGGATGAGGAAATCGAAGATATATGTGAGCCTATGAGACAAATGCTTTATGAAACCAACATGGTTCAGCCAGGGGAAGGTACTAGCACCGCTGAGGTGTTATAGATGGGACCAAGCGCCAAGCTTCAAACTTGAAGGCTATGCCATTCCCCGATTAGGCGGGAGTCCCGATAGACCCGTCCTGCTACTTTTTCTGCATCCTGAGTTATTCTAGGGTGTAACTCGGATGTTTTCTGTAGTTTCCTGTCTTTAAATTCCCGAATGTGAACCCTGTTATCTTCAAAATTTCAAGAAATGAAATCAATATTTCATCGTTCATTTTCCTGTATTCTTTCTAATTTTGCTATTTTTTTCTCCTTCATTCCTTCTCTTTAGCTCTAATAATGCAGTTTTAAATAACATGACATGCTTGCGGACTTCATGCCTAGATCCGAAAACCCTATCAGATTTCGAAATCATGAATCAAAAGTCAAAATGCAAAGAAGGTAACCTCGAGGAAATAAAACAAAGAATTGGAACAACTGAAGGGAAATTGGTTCGCAGGATGGAAAGGTCCATAATTACAACAAAAGAGTGTACTCAGGGCAAATCCGGGCAGTTGTACCAACAAAGAATGGACCGCGCCTATAACAAGAAAGTGCTTTCTAGGAATTTTGAAGGGGGGAAACTCATGTTAAGACGCACTCCCCCTCATCACCAGGAAGCAAAAGGAAAATTCGCTCCTAATTGGAAAATATTGCTGAGAGGAGCACTTTATCTAGGAGACATTAAAGGAAATGACCCTAAAACAGCAGTCAATGTAGATGCAGTCAAAAGGTGCTATGTCTAGGTCCCCTGGTTTGATGGCTTTGTATAATTGAGATGACGAAGGTTTTCCTTCCCGCTACGCTAAACACTATCAATCCATCGTAAACCCTTTGAGCCGGTTCCGGTTTTTTGTTCACCCTCTTTGGAATCCGGAAGTACTATAGAAAAAAAAAAGAGAAAAAGAAAAGAAAAAGAAAAGAAAAAGAAAAGAAAAAGAAAAAAGAAAAAAAGAAAAAGAAAAAAGAAAAAAAGAAAAAGAAAAAAGAAAAAGGAAAGGAAAAAGAAAGAGAAAAGAAAAAAAAAACCAGAAACAAAAACAAAAATTATTTGCCTGAACTACGTTTGACTTGATTCCGAAAGGATACTTAGGCAGCCTCTCGCTGAGGTTCAGTCACACCAAAACAAAAATCCTAATTTCCCCTAAAATTGAAACTGGGGCAGATGATATAATGGTTCGGCCATGAATCCGCCGAAATTGTTCCAAAGTTGTAGTTCCGCCCAAAATCCTTTTTACTCCAAAGACCTTATCCAAGTCCTTCCGATCAATTGGCAAAGGCAGGGAAAAAAATGTCATTCTTGGAATCTGATACAATTCAAATTGAGAGAAATAAAATGAGAGAGTCTTATCGGTGAAAACCTTCGGGCACCATAAGGCGATGGTGAGTAGAGAAAATGAAAATGAGAGAGTCCTCTTAGTGAAAACTCGCAAAGAGCCTTATCTGGCGACGGTGAGAAGAGAAATGAGAGAGGTCGATTGGCGAAAACCCGCAGAGGCGCTGTTGGCCAAAAAGAAGACTTCTTATCATTGAAAGAGTTCTTGCAAAGTTCCCTGGTTTTGAAATACGGATCCATGGGTTCACGAGAAGCTGGAAAGTTTGTGTGGGTCGGGCGTCCAGTCTAAGAAGCATATCATATTCATTTGAAGCCAGCATGCACCCCAGATAAGTCCTTCTTTTCCCCCGAAAGGGACGCTTCTCTGTAAACTCATATACTTGCCTTTTGCATACTTTTTCTTTGAATCTTTTTCGGTTTAACTCTGATTCCACAACTATTACAAAGAAAGGTGGCAAGACCGGCTTCACAGGGCTCTGCCTGGCAAGAGTCGAAGAAAATGCCCAGCCTCAGCGAGTGCGTCAGGCCAATCCCGACTGACCATAGTGGTTGATGCTTTCAAAGTAAAGATGTTTGAAAAGAAAGAAGGTCAAAGACAAAGGTCCTCAGAGAAGAATAAAGTAAAAAGGCCAGAGCCCACATGGGCGAGTCATCATGAAGTCCTAAGGCTGAACCCGGCCGGTTTGAAAAGAGATTCACCTTCAAGGCCAACAAGCAACAAAGTTCTCAACGAAAATGGGGCCGGGATCAAGGAATTGGGATGATCGAGGCCACAAAACCAACCACCGTTTCAAACTATCAAATTGTTCTTTGTTTAAAACAGGTCTTATTTAGATCAACCATGCAAGAAGCAAGTGCAACCCAAAAAGAAATGAAATGTGCAAGCGCTGAAACAACTTTGCAGCAGAAAAACGACCAAAAAGGAAGTTTCCCCAAATTCTTTCATGCGTTTTTCTAAATAAAAAAGAAAATATAAAAAGAAGAAAAAAAAGAAGAAGAAGGAAAGAAAAAAAAATGAAAACCCCAAAAGAAAAACCAATCATGGTGGCATAGAAGCTTTTTCTTTCCAAATCCCGGCCAAAAAACCGAGGATCTCCCTGGCATAACCCAAGGAGCTTTTTTTTCCAAATCCCGGCAAAAATACCGAGGATCTCCCTAGCATAACCCAAAGAGATTTTTCTTTCCAAATCCCGGCCAAAAACCCGAGGATCTCCCTGGCAAAACCCAAGGAGCTTTTTTCTTTCCAAATCCCGGCCAAAAACCCGAGGATCTCCCTGGCAAAATCCAAGGAGCTTTTTTATTTCCAAATCCCGACCAAAAAACTGAGGATCTCCCTGGCATAACCCAAGGAGATTTTTCGTTCCAAATCCCGGCCAAAAAATTGAGGATCTCCCTTGCATAACCCAATGAGCTTTTTCTTTCCAAATCCTGCCAAAAAACCGAGGATCTCCCTGGCATAACCTAAGGAGCTTTTTCTTTCCAAATCCCGGTCAAAAAACTGAGGATCTCCCTGGCATAACCCATGGAGCTTTTTTCTTTCCAAAATCCCAGCCAAAATACCAAGGATATCCCTGGCATAACCTAGGGAGTTTTTCTTTCCAAATCCCGGCCAAAAAATCGAGGATCTCCCTGGCATAACCTAGGGAGCTTTTTCTTCCAAATCCTGGCCAATAAACTAAGGAGCTCCCTGGCATAACCCAGGGAGCTTTTTCTTTCCAAATCCCGGCCAAAAAATCGAGTATCTCCCTGGCATAACCTAAGGAGCTTTTTCTTTCCAAGTCCCGGCCAAAAAACCGAGGATCTCACTGGCATAACCCAATGAACTTTTTCTTTCCAAGTCCCGGCCAAAAAATCGAGGATCTCCCTGGCATAACCCAAGGAGCTTTTTCTTTCCAAATCCCGGCCAAAAAACCAAGGATCTTCCTGGCATAACCAAAAGAGCATTTTTCTTTCCAAATCCCGGCCAAAAAACCGAGGATCTCCCTGGCATAATCCAAAGAGCTTTTTCTTTCCAAATCCCGGCCAAAAAGCCGAGGATCTCCTTGGCATATCTCAATGAGATTTTTCTTTCCAAATCCTGGCCAAAAAACCGAGGATCTCCCTGGCATAACCCAAGGAGCTTTTTCTTTTCAAATCTCGGCCAAAAAACCGAGGATCTCCCTCGCATAACTCAGGGAGCTTTTTCTTTCCAAATCCCGGCAAAAACCAAGGATCTTTTTTTCTTTTCGTCTCGGCATAACCCGAGACCTTTTTTCTTTCTCTGGCATAAATTGGTATCACGACCTGAGTTTCCCACCATCGGGAGTCGTGATAGAGCCTACTAACGGAGCTAGGCCAGCCAAACTTCAAACATTCTCTGATAAATCTCAACAATATGAATATACGGAAAACAATAAAATAAGAGCGGAAGACTTAAGTTTAATAAAAATGAAATCAAAATGCGGAAGTGTAAAACATATCTCAACCCAAAATCTGGTGTCACTAGCTCACAGACTACTAGAGAGTGCTACAAACAAGTCTGAATGGAAATACAAAATGTCTGTCTCGGTACAAAGAAAACAAACTAAACATAGAAAAAGGACTTCGGCCTGCGAACGCCAGCTAGGCTACCTCGAAGTCCCTACACTGAAGTCAGATTCCGGTCGAATAGGCTACTGCTGTGGTCCAAAAGCTGCTCCGGTACCGTAATCTGTGCAAAAAGCACAGAAGTGTAGCATCAGCACAACCGACCCTATGTGTTGGTAAGTGCCTGGCCTAACCCCGACGAAGTAGTGACGAGGCTAGACAGGACCTACTTAAAACAACCTGTGCAAACACACACACACACACACATATATACAGAGCAACGGAAATAACGACAGAGAATATCAATTAAAATGGGGAAGGGGATTGATCGGGGGAGATACAGTTAAAACAGATCAACGGATATAACAACGAAACTATCTCAATACCTTAGCTCATATATAAGTGGACGGCGTGCCACTCGATCCCATTTATTAGTTTCTAAGTGGACGGCATGCCACACGATCCCAAAATACATATGTAATAGTGGTCGGTGCGCCACGCGATCCCATTTCATAACTCACAAGTGGGCGGCGTGCCACACGATCCCAATTCATATTTCATAAGTGGATGGCATGCAACACGATCCCATATTATATTTCATAAGTGGACGGCGTGCCACACGATCCCATATATATTTCATAAGTGGATGGCGTGCCACACGATCCCATATTATAATTTATAGGACAAATAATCTCTCTAAAAGAGGTCCCATTAGGGAAATTCAACAACATAACGAATAAGCCCGGCAAGGGTACAACTAACAGCCTAAATATCCCGGCAAGGGAGCAACAACAATAATAAACTACGTGTCCCGACAAGGGAAGAGTCACCACACTTTCTCTGTTAATTACTTCTTTCCCAATTATCAAATTCTAGTTCGAATCGATACTCCAATAATATACCAATTGAAATTCTTCCTCAATCATTCACAAGATATGAAACTAAGCAATTAGACAGAGAGATATTTCACAAAGTCCTGTTCTAACACATTTAAGACCCACGGTCATACTAGAATCCAGTGTATAGATAATCGTCACCATGCCTATTCACCGTACGCATCATTTAGCAATTAGCAAATAATATCCTAATCCTATTCCCTCTAACCAAAGTTAGAACAAACACTTACCTCGGTCCAAGAATGGCAATCAACTCTCCAATACCGCCTTTCCTCTACATTCCAACTCCGAAACAATGGTATCTAGACATAATCAATTCAATAGTATCAATAAAGACCCAAAACAACATCCCATAGCCTAGAAATGAAGTCCCTAGCATTCTTCCAAAAATACCAAAATCTGACACCGGGCCCGCATGGTCCAAACACGAGGCTCGGACCAAAATCCAATCACCTATAATCCCATGAGTTCAAACATGTAATTTGTTTCAAGATTCGACCCTAAACTGAGGTTGAATCACCCAAAATTCCCAAAGCCCTAGTTCTACCCAAAACCCCCATTTTCTACCTTGAATTCATGATTTAGGTCTAGGAAATTAGTGATTCGATGAAAGAATTAGGAGATGATGATGTTAAGAATACTTACCCAAAGAGATATAGAGAAAGAGAAGCTTGAAAATCGCCAATGGAGTGATTTGAGGGATGAGTTCGTGTGAAATAATGGAAAAATCCCGAAATGGGTTTTGTTTTTAAGCTTTAAAATCACTAGGAGTTTTTGTGCTATGCGTTCGTGACATAGTGTCGCGTTCACAAAGGAGGCTGTCCAGGTACTCATCGCGTTCACGAGGAACTTATGCGAACGTGTAGAAGGACAGTAGGAGGGTCCTGGTATTGGCTTATGCGTTCGCGAAATAGGTATGCGAACGTGAAGGAGGGGCTGGCAGAACAGTGCGAACGCGGTGGGCTTCCACGAATGCGAAGAAGGCCGGGGGCACAAGGCATTGCGAACGCGGGACAAGGTCGCGTTCGCATAGGACAACGGACCTGAGCAAAAATTGCAGAAAAATCTACTAATTTTTAAGTGCAAAACCACCCTGAACCACCTCCGAATCACTCCTGAGCCCTCGGGGCTCCCAACCAAACACACACACTAACTCAAATACATCCTACGAACTTACTCGAGCGATCAAATCTCTAAAACAACCTCAAAATCAATGAATCAAGCCTCAAAACTCATGATTTTTTTTCTAACTTCATAAACATTCAAACTTGTAACTCATAGTCCGAAACACGTCTAACGACGTTCGATTTCGAACAAATTCACAGAAAGTGCTTAAACAATATATAAGACTTGTTCCAGGCGTCGGAACCAAAATACGAGCCCGATACCAAAGTCTTTTAATCAATTTTTATTTCCATTTTCCTTAATAATTTTAGAAAAATAATTTAACAGAAAAATTATTTTACTCGGGTTCTAGACCTCAAATTTTGACTCCGGGCACATGCTCGAGTCCCATATTTTTCTACGGACCCTCCGGGACCGTCAAATCACGAATCCGGGTCCCGTGTCACAACTAACTCACGAAATTTTTCTAGTGAAAACTGGGGAAGAAAAATTTCGTTCATTTGTTTGTTTTGATATCTTAAGCAGGTTGACCTCAAAACACAGGGTGTGAGATGACCAATGGAGTGAGTCTTGATCCAGAATAAAGAAAAGAAGAAAAGAACAAAAAGAAATGAATTCAAATATGACACAAGCAAGTGTGCAGATTGCTTAAAATCTGATTGAAGTCACAAGCTCTGTTGATCCTGTTTTGACCCACTGCTGCATGAAGAAGTAAACATCTATAACTTGTGAGCATCAAGATTCAGATCGAAGTCCACAGCAAAATCAGCTAAGACTCAAGATCAAGTTTCAAGAGAATTATAGATAGGAATCTTGTAACTCATAGTTGATAGGAATAGCAAGCTTAGCTTTAATTTTTTTTTGGTGTAATAAGGAGGCCAGCAAGCAGTAGTAGCAGCAACAACAGTGAAATAACAGCTCCTGGTAGTCCCAGCTACCAAACCTTCCAGAACTATACTGACCTGATTCCGTTATAGCCAAGGATATGTAGGCAACCTTTGAAGCAGGGTTCGGTCAGACGATTTTCAAAATGCTTCTCATGGAGTGCTGAGTAGGCAAAAATCATTTATGATGCTCATTTATCTTTGCCCAAAAACCCTTCGTGTTTTCGAGCAAAGAGGGGCAGCTGTGAGCACGTGATTTTTGCCACGCTTAAATTACTCCTATAAAATTCCGTAGAATTAGGATTTTTCTTTATTATTTAAATTTTTAGGAATTAATTGCATAATTTTGTGTCTTGTTTGTATTTTTGTGTGCATTTTAGTTGCCGTAATTCATAAAAAAAAAAGATACAAAAATACTGCATTTGCATTTAGAATTCGATTTTATATTTTTAGTTTTACTAGTTAATTAATATTACTAAAACAAGAAAAAAATAATAAAAATAGCCCTTTCACAATTTTAAATTTTATATTTTACATTTTTGGTTTAGTTTCCTTTTAAATTAGGATTTAGCTTATTTTTAGAAAATTAATTAATCGCCGGGTTACAAAAAACAGCATCGTTTTGTAGCAAATCAATCCTGGCCATCCGTCCCTCTCATCCAACGGCCCACGTTTGGTGTTTGATTATAATTAAAAGTGTCCGAAATTCTAAAAATTTTAAGACCAAAGCCTTACTCTCCTCGTACAACCCTAACCCTTGTGTCTCCACCGTCTCCCACCATAACCCCACCGTGTCTCCGCCGCCTTCCACCGTCCGCCGCCGGCTGGAAATCGCCTCCACCGGCGGCGATGCTCCTAATCCGCCCAAAATTACACCCCTGAATTCTCTCCCTCTCCTCTTTTCAAAGCTCCAAATATCACTCCCCAAATCCGAGCCAAACTCATCGAATTTTAAATCGAAAATCCGGACCAAAACACTAAGTCACCCAAAGTCAACCAAATTTACACCCTATACTCTTCTGATTTCCCTCTACCTGAATCCCTACCTGGAATCCTTCAAATATTAACCAAGCTTCTCGAATTTTAGATCGGAAAGTTATTTAGAACCCTAATTTGTTGATGTTTGGGTTAGTAATTTCAGGGGTAATCAGGGTTAGTTTGTTAAGGCTTGGTAATTTCAGAACTCAAGTAAGGGTAATATAGGTTTTCCACATGAAGAAAACAAAGCTAGAACACCCTAGGTCCTTCTAGAAGGGGGTCCTAGTGTAAGTGTCTGCATTCCTAATGCAGTAATTTGGGCAACAAGCCACAAATTTAGGGATTAATATACAATTTCTGAAAATAAAAAGGGAGAAAAATGAGTGAAAACCTCTAGAACATTCCTGCCCCTTCCTTGCCTATAAATAGCAGGCCTAATGCCTTCATTTAAAGTTTTCACACTACCTCTGAAAATTCCCCAAAAACTTTTCAGCTTTTAATTTCCCGCCAACCCATTCTGAAGTTCTGAATTGCAAATTTGAACTTCAAACTCTAAGGAAGTTCAAAATCTGCATTCCTATAGTTCAAATCTTCTTCTAGATCTTAATTCCTGTCAAAAAATCCAAAAATATACCAAAATCTAGTAGAAAATTCCAAAAAAAAGATACTGTTACATAGAAGTTTGGAGTTTTGATTACAAGTTAGTTTTAAGCCGAGTTTCCTAGTGTTTCTAGATTCAATTTCAAATTATTTTTGGGTTTTGTTCAAGCTGTTTTGGGTTGTTTCTATTGGCTGAAGTTCAGAAATCATCTCCTGGGTGTAATTTCGAATCATTTTGATTTATTCAAGTCTGTTTTGTGGATTATAGGAACTATGTTTTCACATTTCAATTCCGGACTGATTCTGGTGTTGTTTACTGACTGTATATGAGCTGCTGCTTTGCTATTTGCTACTGATTCTCCTTCATCTTATTGTACTTTGATTCCAGGTATACATTTTGAGCTCATGTCAATGTACATCACAAGCTGAAAAAATGAAATGAAGTTGCAGTTTCATTTATTGCTAATTGTTCTGATGGTTCTGCTGTGGTTTTAAAGTAGTTTTGTTTTCATTTTGCAATTACTACATTTCTGAGTTGTGAACTGTATAATTAGGCTTTCACTAGCTATGATTATAGACATGTGAGATTAAGATTATGAGGGACTGTATAATTTGAACTACTGAACTTTGGTGATAGCACATATATTTGGTGTTTGATTGACTTAAGACATGTGAGGTATGATTCAGTCAAGTAAATTAGTGAATGCCTTGCGAAATAATAATATGCTGTCAGTAATAAAAAGTTTAGCGTGATTTGTAACTAATCGAAACATTAGACCTTGTAGAATTAGAGAAATGTGTTTCAAGTAGGAGGTAGTATAATTACTTTCAATATTTCACCTTCATATTAGATTAAATGTTGTCTTGTATAAGGATTGGATATGTCGTTTGTTTACTGCACGCCTATTAAAAGTCCAACTCACAGGATTTCATATTTGCTTATTTAAAAGTGTCCAGATCATCTTTGAATTCATTTGAGATGTGTAGTTGTGAGGTTAATTAATTGTTGAAGTCCAAATTAACAAATAATGGTTTGAATATTTATTTAGCAATCCTTGATCAAATAAGTGATATGCTGATTCTTGCAAACTAGTCGATGGGCTCATTGTATGGGCTTAATCGTGAGCCAAGGCAACAAGGCCTCCTCATCCAACCAATGACTGGACCCAACCATATGTCAGAGGCCCAAAAGCAGGGCAATCTCTAAATAACACACAGCGGGCCCAATTTTCGTGACACCAGGTCCACGTTTATCCTCCGGGATAGGTGTGTAAAAAAGGTAGTGTGACAGCTCTGGTGACTCTGTTGGGGAGACGAACCCAGAATTTTGATTCAGGGTTCAAGAATTCGAGCTTAATATAATTGTTATATTTGGCTTTATCTGATTTTTCTACATGTTCCATGATATATGTGCTAAATGCTTTACCGCTTTGATATTTGGTTGAACTGTATATATAAACTGTCGCGAATCCCTTCCTCTTTCTGAGTCTTCTACATCATGGAGAAGAGTGCACTTCGTGTTAGCTTTTCTTCTGTTTAGAGTCTTTTCCCATTTAGAACGAGGTTTGGATAAGTTGCTAAGCCGGCGGAGCTTCTGTATCCCCGGTATGCTGCCTCCCCCTCAGCTCGAGTTGTCCGCTCGAGTAAGCCAGGTCTAGACCAATAAACGTAGGGCTTAAACCTAAAAGATCAAAACCTCATGCCGGATCCCTAGTAGGACGTTTTTTTGTATCTTGTGCATTTGACTTAGGGGACTCAACACAGGGGTTGGGTCCGTCTAGGACATGTGACCTGAAATGAATTGACCGTACTGATGCATCTTACGTGCCACTTGCACATTTATTTGCTCGTCTTTGCATGCTGACCGGCTTGTCTAAATGAGTGAAAATTGAGAAAAATAAGCAGTGTTAGGACTAAGTAAGGGTGACCATTTGTTTTGAAAAACTCAATGCCCAAATAGTACTGAAATGTTGCCGGATGTTTGAAAAATGAAGGAAGAAAAATATTTGAAAAGAAAAATAGAAAGAAAATTATTGTTCAAAATAGTTTTTGGCAAATCTGCCCGAACTACGCTGGTTTGATTCTCACCGGATGTGAGATACGTAGGCAACTCTTATCGGGTCCAACCTTCTTTTGGCAAAAATAACCAAAAATACCAAATTTTCATTTTTGTCATAAATAAGTCGGGTGATGCCATTCTGGTCTAAAATAAGCTTAATGTCCCCAAAAGGACGTCGGAAGGCCGTTTTTGCAAGAACAACCACCCTAAGTCATTTTCAATTGGTTTGCGGGCACAGTCTTAAAATCTTTCCCTTAGAAGTGCTGAAAGGCCGTATTCGCAAAACCAAGTCCTTGTTTTCTAAATAAAGAATTTTTGCACAAACAACCATTTTTTCAAAATAAATCATTAAATTCCCCTAAATAAATGTGCAGGATGACTTCATGTAACATCGAAATCTTCTCAGTCCTGAGCGAGATCCCCTTGAAACTCCATATGTGGTGGCATGATTTGGGAAAAGGAAGCAGAGCTGCTGTGGTCAAAATTTTGGGCAGCCTCGTTGATCTATTGAACATCAAACCAAAGAAGGATATCATTGAGGCACTAATACCATTTTGGGACCCAACTGTAATGTATTCCGATTTTTAGATTTTGAACTCACACCTACATCAGAAGAGATTGCGGGCTACGCGGGTCTCAACGGGAACCACCGAGGTAGATACCCATTGGCCCCATGACCGGTAACCCTTCATAGGTTCTTGGATTTGTTGAACACCGGGATATTCAAGACCCGCATCTGGCGGAAGGGTGTTGTACATTGCATTTCTTATATCACCAGTATGGTAACCCAAAAGGTTTCGAGGAACCCAACACCGGCTTGACACATGCCGGAAATAAAGACAAATGGGAAGCCTGACGAGGATTAGCTTTCATGGTAGCCTTTCTAGGAGTGGTGGTTTGTCCGAGAAAAGATGGTCATATAGACCTCGGCCTGGTAGGAATGCTAGATGTTGCCATGAAAAAACCTACTAGCACAGTGGTTCCCCTGATTGTAGCAGAAATGTATCGAGCTTTGACCAAATGTCGGGAAGGTGTGAAATTATTTCAAGGTTGCAATTTGCTCTTACAGTTGTGGATACAGGAACACCTCTATCACCGCACAGGCTATATGAACTACGGTTTAACCGGGTTGAGTTGTATTGTAGAATTCGAGACCTGGGTGACAGGTATTGAGTTCCTTGAGGGTACTGAGGCCTGGTCGTCATGCTTAAGATCCCCGACCGTAGAAAAGTTTGAATGGGCTTATGGATGGCTTCCTGCTACTGAAGCTGTATACACATCAGCAGAGGTCTCTTATATTCTTTTGATGGGTATTCGCAGCATACAGCCTTATGCTCCTTACCGAGTTTTGCAACAACTTGGAAGATTCCAGACAGTGCATAGTGATGAAGACCTGAGTGGGCAAGTCATTAAGTTAGGCCCGAAGGCTGCATTCCCTGAAGGCGGAATCCAAAAAATATGGAATGAGTGTCGGTTCCTCGAGCCTAAAACCATAGTATAGGACCAAGCTAGAGGCGAGGTAGATCCCAAATATTTGATGTGGTTTGGCAAAAGGTTTCAAATCCCTGAGAGACCCGCTAAAAGGCCATACGTGCAACAATTCACCGACGGGGCCTAGGTTCAATGGGATTGGCAAGCCACGGAAAGGGAACACTGAGCAAGAGTAGGAAAGTTGGAACAACATGTCCGAGATCTCCAATTCGAAAATAGTGTACAGGCTGCAGCCGATGAAGGTGATAAAAAGAAGTTGGCTCAGGAGAATGAAGCACTCAAAGCCTGAATACAGCAAATGAAAATACATGCCAGGAACCAAGAAAGAAGTCTATCTGATGAAAGGTTGATTAAAGATTAAAGGGTTAAAGAAACAAGTCTTGGGCTGCCAGGAAGAATTAGAAAAATCCGAGGGAAACATGGCAAGACTTCGGGCACATTGGGCCAAGAAGACTGAAGAAATAGCCAAATTTTTGCAACAAATGAAGATAAACTACGAGGGAACCATTGCCAGCATGAAGAGAAAAATGAATAAACTGGAAGAAAAGGCAATCCGGTGAGACAAAGAATTCCAAGCAGAGAGGGACCAGTGCTATGGGTTAATTTCCAAAATGGAAAAGGAAATAAAATTACTACAATACCTTCACTTCCAGGACTCTCAGGTGCTAGAGGCTCGTACCCAGCAAATAAGTCGACTCCTCCAAGAAAAGGGCCGAATCAGGGAAAGGATCATAAGCATTTCCAACTATATTGTCATGAAGTGTCAGGACGGTGAATGGATGGGTCGTACAAAGTTCTTTGCCTCAGTAATGATATTTGTTCGCCAGGTCATGAATTATTTAGATCAGTTGCAAAGGGGTCTTGCACGCAGGCCCGCGACGATGCCGAATGATGCCCTGCGGGTCCCAAGATTTTAAGCTTTGATGTATTCTTAGTTAATCGAGTCTATATTTTTTCTTTTGTAATTTCCATTTTTTTTCAAGAAAAGAAAAACAAACAAATAGTCTATTAGTTTTGTAATCGCAATTGTTATTAATGAAATTTTGAAAATTCCCAAAAAATGGTTTCTTTATTTTGCAAGAAGTACGCCTTGTCTGATTCATGCGAGGCCATGATACGTAGGCAATCTATATATGATTCGACCGTAATCCTAAGAAAAAGAGAAAAACAGAGAGAAATACTAGGGAAGTAAATAAAAGGAAAAACAAGAAAGGAAAAGCAACGCAGAGGAAGAAAATAAGGCATTGAGAGAAAAACCATGGCCAAAGAAAAGCAGGAAATAAAAATAAAGAGAGAAGAGTGACAAAAAAATAAGAGAAAACAAAACAAAAGAGAAAGAAAAGAGAAAAGGAACAAGAGAAAATCTGGAATGACACATGCAGCTGTAGAAAACATGTAGATATTCATTTAACTGTATAGGTGCATCACACTCCAATGTGCAGTTACATATCTGTTACTTGTTTCACACTAACCGTTGTTGCTGCCAATTTTCAGCTAAACTTTTTAAAAACAGTGGTTGGTTTGTGGTAAGCTGGCCTCACATTGCTATTTCACTAGATCAAAAGGAAGTACAGAGATGTCATCTGAAATGACTCTGCCTGCAATCCCCATACCCGAAGACAACCCCATTTCGTGGGTCCCGGCCTCTGAGTCTTTTACAGCTAAAGAAAATTGGATCTTGCACCTGCGATTGATGGAAATGTGGGATGCTTGGAACAATGGAAAGGAACCTCTAAGCACCATTCCCGGATTCACGGAATTATTCCCTAGATCTAGAGGTGTTACCGCTATCCCCATCAGCCACCCAAAGACTCCTTTGGGGCAACCTACCATAACTGCTCATTTTTTCTGAACACCTTCTGAGGTTCGCCCCCAGGTGTTCCCATATGGACCTGATCCCAACATCTTTATGGCTCCACCGTGCTCCACAACCACACAACCATCGCTACCCAAGCATGCTATTGACCATTCAGTCTTCACATTTCAAAATCTCGTCTTCCAGGCTGACCCTCTTTATTATCCTCAATATACTTACTCTCAGCAGCCACCATACAAGCTTACACACGGGCAGGACAAAACCCCAAAGCTCCAGAGCAGGATGAGATGGCAAAGAAAATAAGAAGCCTCGAGCAAGGCTTGAGCGGGCAGAAGAGTGTCTCTTATACAGACCAGTGTATGTTCCCGCATGTACACTTGCCGTTAGGGTTCAAAACACCAAAATTTGAAAAGTAAGACAGGAACGGCGACCCCATTGCTCACCTAAAGAAGTATTGCAATCAGTTACGGGGGGCCGGGGACAAAAAAGAATTGTTGATGGCATATTTCAGGGAAAGCTTAATCGGCATTGCGTCAGAGTGGTATATGGATCAAGATGTCTCACGTTGGCATATATGGGACGATCTTGCCAGAGGCTTTGTTCGACAATTTCAGTACAACATAGACATTGTGCCAAACAGGACCTCTTTGGCGAATCTAAAGAAAAAGCCCTCAGAAAGTTTTCGCGAGTATGCAATTAAATGGCGCGAACAGGCGTCAAGAGTGAAGCCTCCAATGGATGAGGTAGAGATGGTCGCTATTTTCCTGCAGGCCCATGAAGCAGATTACTTTCAGAATATGATGTCCGCCATGGGTAAGCCTTTCGCAGAGGCAATTAAAATCGGAGAAATTGTAGAAAATAGGCTAAAAACGGGCAGAATCTTGAGCCAGTCAGCCCTAAGAGCAACCTCCCAAGCTATCCAATGAGGGTCTGGAGGAATGGCCAGAGGTAAGAAGAAAGAAGAAATAGTGATGGCAGCATCGGGAGGAAGAAGATACCGGGCTTCTAGACCGGTGTTCTCTGAAAGAACCCCTCAGCACTACTATCCTCACACTGATATGACTTATGCTCCCCTACCTTATGCGGTCATGAATGCTCAACCATTCGGCCGATCACAACCACAAGTTAACAAAAACCAACCTTCATTCCAAAGAAACCAACCTCTTTACCAGAACCAATATAATCCACGACCACGACAAAATAACTTTCGCCCTCGGGAACCACCCAGACAACCAAATTTTACACCAATTGGTGAACCCTATTCTAGTCTATTCCCAAAGCTCGTTCAGATGAATCTGTTACAGCCTATTCCCCAAAACAAGCAGAACCCAAAATCTCCAGCTTATCAACGAGGTGTCCGTTGTGCCTATCATTCAGGAGCTGAAGGGCATAGTACTGACAACTGCTAAACATTGAAGAAAGCCGTGGAATATTTGATTGAACAAGGAAAAATAGTGTTGAAGGATGAAGAAGCCCTGAATGTGACCAATAACCCAGTTCCCGCTCACAACAACCGGCCGGTAATCGGTATGATTTGTGAAGAACGGGAATTTGATCCAGCCCTAAAAGCCATAATCGCTATTGCCAATGCGAAAAGGAAGCCCAAAGTAGCCCCGAAGCAGGAAAAAGGGGAGAAGAAGAATAAAACTGTCAAAACTGAGCTTGAGAAAAAAACTGAGGCAATAGAGCCAATGCCTCCTAAACACGGGGTTCTTTATGTTCCGCGAGGTCGCTAAGAGAAAACACTAGTTGTGAGCGCTCCGAGAAAGTTTGAAGTGAAGAAGGGGACACAAATGTATGTGCTGAAAAGGGCCTATATGGTGCGGGGGAGAATTAAACCACCTCCGCTGAGTGAGCCAGTGGTTATTGGATGCGTACCACAGAAGCCAATGACCGACCCCTCTGCAGTGCCATGGAACTACCAGCAAACAGTGGTTACATACAAAGGAAAGGAAATTTCGGGAGAACTTCCAGGAACAGTCCTTGTTGAAAAATATTCAAATGTACAAGAGGTGAACAATGCTACACGAAAACGCTTTCCGTCTAAGAAGCCAGTGAGTGCTGAAGAAGCAGAAGCCTTCTTTCAGAAAATGAAGATGCCAGATTATGAAACAATGGACCAATTGAGGAAATATCCTGAGCAAGTGTCACTATTGTCATTGGTGACCAAATCCGCCGAACATCAGAAGATCCTTATGAAAACCTTGAATGAGGAGTATGTGCCAGTTGAAACGTCAGTCGAACAACTTGAAAGTATGGCAGAAAGATTCTTCGCCGTCAATCAACTCTCTTTCAATAAAAATGATTTGCCTCCAGAAGGAGCTGCCCACAATAAAGCCTTGCACCTGACTGTCAAATATGAGGGTTACTACGTTAAGCGAGTCATGGTGGATGGAGGCTCGGGGGTTGGCATCTGCCCACTCTCCACGTTGCAAAGAATGGAAATCGGGACAGGAAGGATTTGTCCCAATAATGTTTGCGTGAGAGCTTTCGATGGCATCAAGAGGGATACCATCGGTGAAATTGATGTTATATTGACCATAGGCCCGATGAATTTCGAGGTAACCTTCCAGGTATTGGACATGGACACCTCTTACAATTTTCTTCTGGGAAGGCCCTGGATCCATGCGGCAGAAGTTGTGCCCTCCACCCTCCACCAGATGGTGAAATTTGAGTATGAAGTTCAGGAGATCGTGGCCCACGGAGAAGACGAGCAGCCCATCTATCGTGACCCATCTATCCCATGCTTGGAGGCGTGGGAAGGAAGTGAGCATATTGTTTATCAAGCCTTCGAAATTGTGGTGGCTGACCATTATGAGGAGGGAAATCCATGCCCCCAGCCTTTCCTGTCTAACGCTTCAATCATGGTGGCCAAAGAAATGATTAGACACGGTTTCAAACCAGGAAAAGGGTTGGGAAAAATCTTTACAAGGAATATTCAAGCCGGTGACTCTACCCACATAAGAAAAATTCTTCGGGATAGGCTTCCACCCAACCCCAGATGATGAGAAATGGGCCGAGGAAAGAAAGAAGGAAGGATGGGTTTTTCCACAACTAGTGCCACATCTCTATGATACTTTTGTCAAGCCTAAATATGGCGAAGAAGAGGATGATGAGGTGTTCACGGCTGAGGAAATCGAAGATATATGTGGAGCTATGTGACAAATGCTTTATGAAACCAACATGGTTCAGCCATGGGAAGGTACTAGCACCGCTGAGGTGTTATACACGGGACCAAGCGCCAAGCTTCAAAACTGGAAGGCTATGCCATTCCCGATCAGGCGGGAGTCCCGATAGACCCGTCCTGCTATTTTTTCTGTATCCCGAGTTATTCCAGGGTGTAACTCGGATGTTTCCTGTAGTTTCCTATCTTTAAATTCCCGAATGTGAACCCTGTTATCTTCAAAATTCCAAAAAATAAAATCAATATTTCATCTTTCATTTTCCTGTATTCTTTCTGATTTTGCTATTTTTTTCTCCTTCATTCCTTCTCTTTAGCTCTAATAATGCAGCTTTAAATAACATGACATGTTTGTGGACTTCATGACTAGATCCGAAAACCCTATCAGATTTTGAAATCATGAATCAAGAGTCAAAATGCGAAGAAGGTAACCTTGAGGAAATAAAACAAAGAATTGGAACAACTGAAGGAAAATTGGTTCGCAGGTTGGAAAGGTCCATACATTACAACAAAAGAGTGTACTCAGGGCACATCCGGGAAGTTGTACCAACAAAGAATGGCCCGTGCCTATAACAAGAAAGTGCGTCCCAGGAATTTTGAAGGGGGGCAACTCATGTTAAGACGCATTCCCCCTCATCACCAGGAAGCAAAAGGAAAATTCGCTCCTAATTGAAAAATATCGCTGAGAGGAGCACTGTATCTAGGAGACATTGAAGGAAATGACCCTGAAACACCAGTCAATGTAGATGCAGTCAAAAGGTACTATGTCTAGGTCCCCTGGTTTGATGTCTTTGTGTAATTGAGATGATGAAGGCTTTCCTTCCCGCTACCCTAAACACTATCAATCCATCGTAAACCCTTTGAGCCAGTTCCGCTTTTTGGTTCTCCCTCTTTGGAACCCGAAAGAACTATCTAAAAAAAAGCAAGAAAAAGAAAAAGAAAAAGAAAAAGAAAAAGAAAAAGAAAAAGAAAAAGAAAAAGAAAAAGAAAAAGAAAAGAACAAGAAAAAAGAAATAAAGAAAAAGAAAAAAGAAAAAGGAAAGGAAAGGAAAAAGAAAGAGAAAAGAAAAAAAAAAAAATTATTTGCCTGAACTACGTTTGACTTGATTCCGAAAGGATACGTAGGCAGCCTCTCGCTGAGGTTCAGTCACACCAAAACAAAAATCCCAATTTCCCCTAAAATTGAAACTGGGGCAAATGATATAATGGTTCGGCCATGAATCCGCCGAAATTGTTCCAAAGTTGTAGTTCCGCCCAAAATCCTTTTTACTCCAAAGACCTTGTCCAAGTCCGTTCGATCAATTGGCAAAGGCAGGGAAGAAAAAAAATGTCATTCTTGGAATCTGATACAATTCAAATAGAGAGAAATAAAATGAGAGAGTCTTATGGTGAAAACCTTTAGGCACCATAAGGCGATGGTGAGTAGAGAAAATGAAAATGAGAGAGTCTGCTTAGTGAAAACTCATAAAGAGCACTATCGAGCGACGGTGAGAAGAGAAATGAGAGAGATCGATTGGTGAAAACCCGCAAAGGGCGCTGTTGGCCGAAAAGAAGACATCTCATCATTGAAAGAGTCCTCTCAAGGTTCCCTGGTTTTGAAATGCAGATCTATGGGTTCACGGCAAGCTAGAAAGTTTTGTGGGTCGGGCGTCCAGTCCAAGAAGCATGTCATGTTCATTTGAAGCCAGCATGCACCCCAGATAAGTCCTTCTTTTCCCCCGAAAGGGACGCTTCTCTGTAAACTCATATACTTGCCTTTTGCATACTTTTTCTTTGAACCCCTTTCGGTTTAACTCTGATTCCGCAACTATTACAAAGAAAGGTGGCAAGACCAGCTTCACAGGGCTCTGTCTGGCAAGAGTCAAAGAAAATGCCCAGCCTCAGCGAGTGCGTCAGGCCAATCCCGACTGACCATAGTGGTTGATGCTTTCAAAGTAAAGATGTTTGAAAAGAAAGAAGGTTAAAGAAAAAGGTCTTCAGAGAAGAATAAAGTGAAAAGGCTAGAGCCCACACGGGCGAGTCATCATGAAGTCCTAAGGCTGAACCCGGCCGGTTTGAAAAGTGATTCACCTTAAAGGCCAACAAGCAGCAAAGTTCTCAACAAAAATGGGGCCGGGATCAAGCAATTGGGATGATCGAGGCCACAAAACCAACCTCCGTTTCAAACTATCAAATTGTTCTTTGTTTAAAACAGGTCTTATTCATATCAACCGTGCAAAAAGCAGGTGCAACCCAAAAAGAATGAAATGCGCAAGCGCTGAAATAGCTTTCCACTAGGAAAACGACCAAAAAAGAAGTTTCCCCAAATTCTTTCATGTGTTTTGCTAAATAAAAAAGAAAATATAAAAAGAAGAAAAAAAAAGAAGAAGAAGGAAAGAAAAAAAAATGAAAACCCCAAAAGAAAAACAAATCATGGTGGCATAGAAGCCTTTTCTTTCCAAATCCCGGCCAAAAAACCGAGGATCTCCCTAGCATAACCCAAAGAGCTTTTTCTTTCCAAATCCCGGCCAAAAACCCAAGGATCTCCCTGGCAAAACCCAAGGAGCTTTTTTCTTTCCAAATCCCTGCCAAAAAACCAAAGATCTCCATGGCATAACCCAAGGAGCATTTTCTTTCCAAATCCTGGCCAAAAAACCGAGGATCTCCCTGGCATAACCAAAGAAGCTCTTTTGTTCCAAATCCTGGCCAAAAAATTAAGGATCTCCCTGGCATAACCCAGGGAGCTTTTTCTTTCCAAATCCCGGACAAAAAACCGAGGATCTCCCTGGCATAATCTAAGGAGCTTTCTCTTTCCAAATCTCGATCAAAAAACCAAGGATCTCCCTGGCATAACCCAAGGAGCTTTTTTCTTTCCAAACTCCCGGCCAAAATACTGAGGATCTCCCTGGCATAACCCAGGGAGCTTTTTCTTTCCAAATCCCGGCCAAAAAACCGAGGATCTCCCTAGCATAACCTAGGGAGCTTTTTCTTCCAAATCCCAGCCAATAAACAGAGGATCTCCCTGGCATAACCCACAGAGCTTTTTCTTTCCAAATCCCGGCAAAAAAACCGAGGATCTCCCTGGCATAACCCAAGGAGATTTTTCTTTCCAAATCCCGGCCAAAAAACCGAGGATCTCCCTGGCATAACCCATGGAGCTTTTTCTTTCCAGGTCCCGGCCAAAAAATCGAGGATCTCCATGGCATAACCCAAAGAGCTTTTTATTTCCAAGTCCCGGCCAAAAAACCGAGGATCTCCCTGGCATAACCCATGGAGCTTTTTCTTTCCAAATCCCAGCCAAAAAATCGAGGATCTCCCTGGCATAACCCAAGAGCTTTTTTTCTTTCCAAATCCTGGGCAGGATCTCCCTGGCATAACCCAAGGAGCTTTTTCTTTCCAAATCCCGGCCAAAAAACCGAGGATCTCCTTGGCATAACCCAGGAAGCTTTTTCTTTCCAAATTCCGACCAAAAATCGAGGATCTCCCTAGCATAACCCAGGGAGCTTTTTCTTTCCAAATCCTGGCCAAAAAACCGAGGATCTCCCTGGCATATCCCAAGAAGTTTTTTCTTTCCAAATCCCGGCCAAAAAATCGAGGATCTCCATGGCATAACCCAAGGAGCTTTTTCTTTCCAAATCCTAGCCAAAAATCCGAAGATCTCCCTAGCATAACCCAAGGAGCTTTTTCTTTTCAAATCCCCCGCAAAAAAATCGAGGATCTCCCTGGCGTAACCCTAGGAGCTTTTATTTCCAAATTTCGGCCAAAAAACCGAGGATCTACCGTGCATAACCCAAGGAGCTTTATCGCTCCAAATCCCGGCCAAAAAACCAAGGATCTCCCTGGCATAACCCAATGAGTGTTTTCTTTCAAAATCCTGGCCAAAAAGCCGAGGATCTTCCTGGCATAACCCAAGGAGCTTTTTCTTTCCAAATCCCGGCCAAAAAAAAAACCGAGGATCTCCCTGGCATAACCTAAGGAGCTTTTTTCTTTCCAAATCTCGACCAAAAAACCGAGGATCTTCCTGGCATAACCCAAGGAGCTTTTTTCTTTCCAAATCCCGGCCAGGATCTCCCTGGCATAACCCAAGGAGCTTTTTCTTTCCAAATCCCAGCCAAAAACTGAGGATCTCCTTGGCATAACCCAGGGAGCATTTTCTTTCCAAATTCCGGCCAACAACCAAGGATCTCCCTGGCATAACCTAGGGAGCTTTTTCTTTCCAAATCCTGGCCAAAAAACCAAGGATCTCCCTGGCATATCCCATGGAGTTTTTTCTTTCCAAATACCGACCAAAAAACCGAGGATCTCCCTAGTATAACCCAAGGATCTTTTTCTTTCCAAATCGCGGCCAAAACACCGAGGATCTCCCTGGCATAACCCAATGAGCTTTTTCTTTCCAAATCCCGACCAAAAAATCGAGGATCTCCCTGGCGTAACCCTAGGAGATTTTCTTTCCAAATTTTGGCCAAAAAATCGAGGATCTCCCTGGCATAACCCAAGGAGCTTTTTCATTCCAAATCCCGGCCAAAAAACCAAGGATCTCCCTGGCATAACCCAAGGAGTGTTTTCTTTCCAAATCCCGGCCAAAATACCGAGGATCTCACTGGCATATCCCAAGGAGCTTTTTCTTTCCAAATCCCGGCCAAAAAAAAATTGAGGATCTCCCTGGCATAACCCAAGGAGCTTTTTCTTTCCAAATCCCGGCCAAAAAATCGAGGATCTCCCTGGCATAACCCAAGGAGCATTTTTTTTTCAAATCTCGGCCAAAAAATTGAGGATCTCCCTGACATAACCGAGGGAGCTTTTTCTTTCCAAATCCTGGCAAAACCCAAGGATCTTTTTTTCTTTTTGTCCCGGCATTTCTTTTTCTGGCATAATTCAGTCGTTTTCCATCATAACCTTGATTCATTCACAAAAATACACAATCCTAATTTGATTGCTTAGATACGTGTCACAACTAACTCACGAAATTTTCCTAGTAAAAACTGGGGCAGAAAATTTCATTCGTTTGTTTGTTTTGATATCTTAAGCAGGTTGACCTCAAAACACAGGGTGCGAGATGACCAATGGAGTGAGTCTCGATCCAGAATAAAGAAAAGAAGAAAAGAACAAAAAGAAATGAATTCAAATGTAAAGCAAGCAAGTGTGCGGATTGCTCAAAATCTGATTGAAGTCACAAGCTCCGCTGATCCTGTTTTGACCCACTGCTGCATGAAGAAGTAAACACCTACAACTTGCGAGTATCAAGATTCAGATCGAAGTCCACAGCAAAATCAGCTAAGACTCAAGATCAAGTTTCAAGAGAATTATAGATAGGAATCTTGTAACTCATAGTTGATAGGCATAGCTAGCTTAACTTTGATTTTTTTTTGGTGTAGTAAGGAGGTCAGCAAGCAGCAGTAGTAGCAACGGCAGTGAAATCACAGCTCTTGGTAGTCCTAACTACCAAACCTTCCAGAACTACACTAACCTGATTCCTTTATAGCCAAGGATATGTAGGCAACCTTTGAAGCTGAGTTCGGTCAGACGGTTTTCAAAATGCTTCTCATGGAGTGCTGAGCAGGTAAAAATCATTCATGGTGCTCATTTATCTTTGCCCCAAAACCCTTCGTGTCTTCGAGCAAAGAGGGGCAACTATTAGCACGTGATTTTTTTCACGCTTAAATTACTCCTATAAAATTCTGTAGAATTAGGATTTTTCTTTATTATTTGAATTTTTAGGAATTAATTGCATAATTTTGTGTCTTGTTTGTATTTTTGTGTGCATTTTAGTTGCCGTAATTCAAAAAAAAAAGATACAAAAATAGTGCATTTGCATTTAGAATTCGATTTTATATTTTTAGTTTTACTAGTTAATTAATATTACTAAAATAAGAGAAAAATAATAAAATAGTCCTTTCACAATTTTAAATTTTATATTTTACATTTTTGGTTTAGTTTCCTTTAAAATTAGGATTTATTTTGTTTTTAGAAAATTAATTAGTCTAAGTTTTGGATTTAAATTAGGCTTTGTTATTCTTAATTTTGTAAAGAAATAAATAAAAAATAAATACAAAAAAAGGAAACAAAAACAAATAAAAAGAATTAAAAGAAAGCACGGTCTTAGTAAAATGCAAATTTTGGGCCAAATTCAATTCTAGCCCAAACAAGCCCTCAAAATCCGCTGCCCAGCCAAGCCCAGATGCCCATTAACACCGGTCCAGTCCCCAGGTTACAAAAACGGCATCGTTTTGTAGCAAATCAATCCTGGACATCCGTCCCTCTCATCCAACGGCCCACGTTTGGTGTTTGATTATAATTAAAAGTGTCCGAAATTCTAAAATTTTTAAGACCAAAGCCTTACCCTCCTCGTACAACCCTAACCCTTGTGTCTCCGCCGTCTCCCACCATAACCCTACCGTGTCTCCGCCGCCTTCCAGTGTCCACCGCAGGCTGGAAATAGCTTCCGTCGACGGTGATGCTCCAAATCTGCCCAAAATTACACCCCTGAATCCTCTCCCTCTCCTTTTTTCAAAGCTCCAAATATCACTCCCCAAATCTGAGTCAAACTCGTCAAATTTTAAATCGAAAATCTGGACCAAAATACTAATTCACCCAAAGTCAACCAAATTTACACCCTATACTCTTTTGACTTCCCTCTACCCGAATCCCTACCTGGAATCCTTCAAATATTAACCAAGTTTCTCGAATTTTAGATCGAAAAGCTGTCTAGAACTCTAATTTGTTGATGTTTGGGTATTCGTGATTTTGGGCTATAATCGTGTGTTTTACTTGCGAAAACACATGATTAAAGACGGTTTTTAATCCGAATTGTCCGAGAAATCTGCCATTTTTCGAGTTTTGTTCAGAATTTCTTTTATTATTTTTGTGATGAGTTAGGGTTTTAATATAGGTTTCTGATTTTTTAACCATATAGTTAGTTTGTGTTTAGTAATTTTCTCGTTTGATTTCAACAGTAGGAATCCATGTTTAGCTATTGCTTTGTATTTTGATGATGTTCATTTATTCTTCATAGTTGGTTTCAACTTGGTCTTGTTTGATTTAATTGATTAGTTCTGTGTTAATTAGCGATTGTTGTCAATGATTCTTTAGTTCACTGTTTGGTTTCAATTTATTATTAGGCTTAGCTTAATTAGTTGCTGTTAATTAGCTTAGTTGATTTGGTTATAGCTGATAATTCAATAAGGATAGCAAGGCTGGGGTGGGTTAGTAATTTCAGGGGTATTTAGGGGTATTTTGGGCACCTAAAATGAGTTAGTTTGTTAAGACTTGGTAATTTCAGAACTCAAGTAAGGGTAATATAGGTATTCCACATGTAGAAAACAAACCTAGAACACCCTAGGTCCTTCTAGAAGGGGGTCCTAGTGTAAGTTTCTGCATTCTTAATGCAGTAACTTGGGCAACAAGCCACAAATTTAGGGATTAATATACAATTTCTTAAAATAAAAAGGGGAGAAAATGAGTGAAAACTTCTAGAACATTCCTGCCCCTTCCTTGCCTATAAATAGCAGGCCTAATGTCTTCATTTACAAGTTTTCACACACCTAAAAAAAAGTTTTTAGACCTCTGAAAATTCCCCAAAAACTTTCCAGCTTTTATTTTTCCCCCAAATCCCTTTCTGAAGTTCTGAATTGCAAATTTGAACTTCAAAATCTAAGGAAGTTCAAAATCTGCATTCCTATAGTTCAAATCTTCTACTAAATCATAATTCCTGTCAAAAAATCCAAAAACATACCAAAATCCAGTAGAAAATTCCAAAAAAAAGATATTGTTACATAGAAATTTGGAGTTTGATTGCAAGTTAGTTTTAAGCCGAGTTTCCTAGTGCTTCTAGATTCAATTTCAAATTATTTTGGGCTTTGTTCAAGTTGTTTTGGCTTGTTTCTATTGGCTGAAGTTCAGAAATCATCTCCTGGGTGTAATTTCGAATCATTTGGATTTATTCAAGTCTGTTTGGTGGATTATTGGAACTATGTTTTCACATTTCAATTCCGGACTTATTCTAGTGCTGTTTGCTGACTGTATATGAGCTGCCGCTTTGTTATTTGCTACTGATTCTCCTTCATCTTATTGTACTTTGATTCCAGGTACACATTCTGAGCTCATGTCAATGTACATCACAAACTGAAAAAATGAAATGAAGTTGCAGTTTCATTTGTTGCTAATTGTTCTGATGGTTCTGCTGTAGTTTTAAAGTAGTTTTGTTTTCATTTTGAAATTACTACATTTCTGAGTTGTGAACTGTATAATTAGGCTTTCACTATCTATGATTATAGACATGTGAGATTGAGATTATGAGGGACTGTATAATTTGAACTACTGAACTTTGGTGATATCACATATATATGTTGTTTGATTGACTTAGGCCATGTGATGTATGTTTCAGTCAAGTAAATCAGTTAATGCCTTGCGAAATGCTAATATGCTATCAGTAATACCAGTTTAGCGTGATTTGTAACTAATCGAAACAATAGACCTTGTACAATTAGAGAAATGTATTTCGAGTAGGAGGTAGTATAATTACTTTCAATCTTACACCTTCATATTAGATTAAATTTTGTCTTGTATAAGGATTGGATATGTCGTTTGTTTACTGCACGCCTATTAAAAGTCCAACTCACAGGATTTCATCTTTTCTTATTTAAAAGTGTCCAGATCATCTTTAAATTTGTTTGAGATGTGTAGTTGTGAGGTTAATTAACTGTTGAAGTCCAGATTAACAAATAACGGTTTGAATATTTATTTAGCAATCCTTGATCAAATAAGTGATATGTTGATTCTTGCAAACTGGTCGATGGGCTCATTGTATGGGCTTAATCATGAGCCATGGCAACAAGGCCTCCTCATCCAACCAATGATTGGGCCCAACCACGTCAGAGGCCCAAAAGCTAGGCAATCTCTAAATAACACACAGCAGGCCCAATTTTTTTGACACCAGGTCCACGTCTGGGCAGTGTTGCATTAAACCTGTATTGGGCCAAGTTTGAAAGCCCAAAAATGCTAGAAGTCAAAAATCTGTTAAATTATATTAGGGATAAGGGGAATTAATATGCAATATAAATTTAGGTTTTCGATTTAGGTAGAGGGTTTAAATTAAGAGGGTCCTCCCTTTTGTTTGAATTTGGACTTGAACTCGAGGCCCGAATTTATAAATGCAAATTAATTAGGCCTTTTTAGAGACAAAAGAAATAGAAAAACGTAGTTGCTTTAGGTTTCGGGGCCCTCAGTAAATGTTCCTATTAAATACTTAGAATTCGGGGCGTGCCGTTTAGCGAATTTCACGGCCCTCTGCAAAGATAATAACCCATTAGTCGCTTTAGGCGCACTATTAATAATTTTACCTTCTTAAACACGGGTGTACATTTCATGCAACCCAAATCCAAATCCAAAAACGTTGAATAAGAATGTGTCGGGGATCCGGGTGCATTTCATGTGACGTGATCCAAAAATACGTTTTTAAACGACGTGTTCTTAAAAATTAACTAAAAAGCGGTAAATGATCTTAAAATTGAACTATAGGTTGGAGCATGTAAGGAAACTAGATTTTTATTCATTTATAATAATTTAAGCGACCGTGCTAGAACCACAGGATCTAGGGGTGCCTAACACCTTCCCTCAGGTCAATAAAATTCCTTATTCAGAATTTCTGGTTCGCAGACTCCAATTGGGAAGTCGACAATTTCCTCGATTTGGGATTTAAGTTAAACTGGTGACTTGGGACACCAAAAGCCAATCCTATCCTAAGTGGCGACTCTAGAAAATAAATAAACAATTCTATTTCGAATAATGTCACTTAAATTGGAAAAACTCCCTTAGACATTTATCCTCCAGGGTAAGTGTGTAAAAAAGGAGGTGTGACAGAAACTATGACATATGCCATCCAAAAAGGACCATGGTTCATCTATGAACACTTCCTTTCTGTCCAGCGCTGGGTTCCTAATTTTGTGGCATCTCAAGCTACCCAATCTTTCACTGCAATCTGGATCAGACTACCTCAACTCCCCACAAAATTCTACGATGGAATGATCCTTCAAAAAGTGGGCATCACAATAGGTAGGTTGCTGAAAATTGATGCTTGCACATCGGCGGTACTCCGTGGAAGATATGCTCACCTTTGTGTTGAGCTTCCATTAAACAAACCAGTAACACCTTTCATTTCCATTGGCTCCCATAAACAATACATACACTATGAAGGGGACAACTTATTGTGTACAAACTGTGGTCACTTAGGCCACCCAATAAAATAATGCCCACATGAAACATCTACTCAAACCCAAGAAGAACACAAAAATGAGATAATTGGGCTAGAGAAATAGGAAAAGATTTGGAGAACTGTCTCGTTCAATAAAGGAAAGAGATGGAACTCTATGAATACTACTGCAAAACTGCTTGGAAAACATCAAGGTTCAGGTATTAACGTCAATAGTTTTTAGGCAAAGTCAGGCAAATTTCTAACTACTCAGAAATTTATGTACAAAAATAAAAATGCAAACCCACCTTGATCCTTCAACCAAAGGCATAAAAACAATAAACCATTTCCAGCTGTTGGAAGAGGCAGACACGGTTTTGGACAAAAACTCCCCTAATTATGTAATTAACAATTTTCTAAAATCCAATAATAACAAGAAAGGGAACCCACTACCTACCCATACTACACCACCCAGTGCCCTAATGACTAAACCCACCACCCCTCTCCCCCTATCCACTCTTACAACCAACAATAATTCCCCCTAACCAACATAACCTCTCCCACTACCTATGACCCTATTAACCCAAATCCCCTTAAATCAAACACGACAATCTAAACTTGGCCAATATAAACATTTTGTATGCGAACTGTGACACTCAACATCTGGCATGCAAAATCACAGTCAATGATAGATGGCTATTGAAATTTTCCACGTAGGTACAAACCAATCCAATTCACCCATATCTCCAAAATCTCTAATAAATATACGCAAACCCAGTCGATTTGCATGCAAAACAATAATCCAATCATTGACAACCTAGGAAACTTTAATCCATCCTTCACATCTGATCCTTCGTCTTCCATAAATTCACTAACTCTCAAGAAAATTCAAAGAGTGCCAATATCTGTAAGGAGACGTTATCATCTAATTCAACTCCAAAGAGTTACCCTAGCACCAAACACGAAAAACAATCTATCCCAAACCCCTCAGAATCCAAATCAACAGTCAAGAAGGATCTTGATATAACCACCTTTGCCACAGAATCATCAACCAAAGTCGTGGGTGGAGATGGGATTACTGGGACATGCAATCTCTTTCAACATTATGTTGGAGGGGAGAGAAATTGTCATAGTCCTCCAAAACACACATTACCTAGCTCAATTAATCTCTAAAGGTGTTCGTTTGGCAATGAACAATTACATCAACCAAGTATAGTTGAACAATATCCTGACCCCAATTGCTCCAAACCTCACGGCCAACAAGATTCATTCCATGACGAGGGATTGGAACATGCAACAAAACTTCATTCCAATTCAGAACCCAATCCCAGCAATTGAACTTCCTTTCTTCACACAGGAGTTTGAACCAACATCAACCCAGTCTTTACTCCTTGGAATGCACATACAGACCATCCTCCGCCATCAAATGCACACACTGCACATAACATACAAGCTCCTCACACTCCACAAAACCAAAACCAGATGGATAAATCTATGGAGGAAGAAGTAGATCCTGTAAACTTAATTCCACAAAACGTTGTCAAGGATTCAAACCTCGACGAGCTAAAAATATTTCTATTCACGGAGATGCAAGAGCAGAAGTAGATTCTCTTCTATCCAATGGCACTTTACAAGTGCACAATGGACATAAGGCCTCCGGCGGATCCATCAGTGGGAAAACATGCAATGATCCCGATCCCTTTTCAGAGGAGGAACCCAATCTTTGCACGCAGGATGAGGGAGAATGGATATCTTCACAACCCAACGTTCAACATGAATAGATCAACAACCTTTATCATTTGGAATATAAGAACGGGTAACAACGATAAATTTAGGCTAAGTTTCTGAGACCTAATTGAAACTCACCACCCTAGTATGATAACTCTCCTAGAGACCAAGATGAATAGCCATCTGCCTCTCCTCAATCCATTTGGTTTTACTGACATGATAAAAATTTCGGCGGAAGGGAAGTCTGGAGGTATGGTCATTTTGTGGGATCACACCAAGGTAAATGTCCATAGATTTGTTGGTTGAAGTCAGGAGATAAGCGCAAACATTGAGGTATTTTCTCTCAACAAAGCATAGATCTTTACTTCTATTTATGCTAGCACAGACAAGAAACTTAGGAACGTAATGTGGAACAATATATTAGACATGTACAGTGTAGTTAGAGGTTCTTGGCTATTAAGAGTTGATTTTAATGATGTCCTAGCCTCAAATGAAAAATTGGGAGGAAGAAGAATCAATAAGAAAATAACCAAACTCCTTTGGGATTGTATTAACACTTGTAACTTAATAGACCTAGGTTTTAAGGGCCCCAAATTTACTTGGTCTAACAAAAGAAAAAAAAATAGAGGCCTCATAATGGAAAGGCTGGACAGAGTTTTTGCCAATGAAGATCGGATAAATTGTTTCCCAGAAGCCACGATCACTCACCTCCCTAGGACTTATTTAGACAATAATCCTCTCATAATAGAGTTTAGTCCTAAAAAAAAGTGTTACACAAAAAAACCTTTTAGGCTAGAAACTTTTTGGTGTTGCCACCCGGACTTTATAAATTTAGTTAAAGACAATTGGCTTAATACAAATTACATCCAAGATTCTCAAAAATTCCTGGACAATATTAAAAACTCGAGTAAAAAAAACTTTGGAGATACCCACAGGAAAAAATTAAGAATAATGGCTAGACTAAAGGGTATTCAATTCTCCAGTAACTACCACTCAAGTTCTTTTCTCCAAAACCTTGAATCATAGCTTCAACACGATTATAATGATATCCTCAAATTAGAATATGCATACCGGAAATTTAGGTCCAGGATGTCCTGGATTCAAGATGGGGATGCGAATACTAAATTCTTTCATATCGCTGCCACGAACTGAGCTAGGAGAACAGAATAACCTATTTCAAAGACAATCTTGGAAATTGGATCAATGATCCAACTCAAATTCTTGACCATACCCTTCACTTCTTTCAAAATGCCTTCAAAACAGACCACTCCTCCACAAATTGGTCTTCTATTAAGAACAACTCTCAATCTTTCAGTAATATTGATCTCTCAATACTAGACAATTAATTGACCAATGGCGAAGTAGTAAAAGCAGTCTTTTCCTTTAAACTGTTTAAATCACCAGGGCCTGATGGCATACACCATTTTTTAATCAAAAATATTGAAATATTGTAGGCCAATGAGCTACAGATCTTTGTACACAAGTTTTTAATTCCCAAACACTTCCTCCTAATATTAAAAATACCTTTATTTGCCTAATCCTTAAAGTGCCTAATACCAATAACTTAATTTTTTTTTATACCCATAGGCTTTTGTAATACTTTTTACAAAATTATTGCAAAAATTATCGCAAACAGGATTCAACCCTTTCTACATCATATTATTAGCCCCTTCCAAGTTAGTTTTATAAAAAGGAGGAGATCTTCGGACAATGCCATCATAATCCAAGAAATAATAGCCCATTTTAAAAAAATAAGGGGAAAAGGGTCACATGATCTTGAACTGGACCTTGAAAAAGCATTCAACAGATTGGAATGGTCTTTTATTTACCAAACTCTCACTCATTTCAAATTTCTCACTAAAATAAAAAGTCTCATTATAAACTGCATCTGTACAAGCAAAATTGCAATTTTGGTAAATGGACAACAACAACCTTTTTTTACCACAAGTAGGGGGATCAGACAAGGATGCCCACTATCATATTAAATTTTTATCATGTGTATGGAAATGCTTTCTCATATAATCCTACATTAGGTAGACACTTGTCTTTAGGAATCTATTCGCTTAAACAACTATCATTCAGGTATCTCCTACTTATTCTTTGCGGACGACCTTACCCTAATGGCAAAAGATGACCAAAAAAACTATTCCACCATTAATAATTGCCTTAATATCTTTTGTAATCTTTTAGGCCAAAAATTAAATAACGACAAATCCCAAATAATCATCTCCAAAAATTGCCCAATGTCATTGGCCAAGGAAATATCTTCAAGATTCAATATTAAAATATCCAAAAAAAATTAGAAAATACCTAGGCTTTCCAATCCTCAATAATTCCCCCAAAGCGTCCGACTACCAATTCATCATCGATAAAATGCGAGATTGTTATGACCCAAATTTCCAAACCCCGCGTGATGGTGCCTCTCGTGAAGACAAGGCCAGCCAGACCAAATAGAACTCCTCTTTTAAACAGTCAACTACCATAAACAGTTATAACATGATATAATAACCATAATTTGCGGAAGTAATGATAACGATAGAAGAACCAATCCTGACACAGCCCAAATCGGGGTGTCACAAGTCATGAGCAACTAAAAACTCCCGATACAAGTCTACTAATTACTGGATTCGATACAATATTTCTAGAAAAGCATGAAATGATAAGATAAGGGAGGCACGGGGCTGCAGATGCTAACAACTACCTCGTAATCTCCAAATCACTGCCTGGACTAGAAAGATCAACGCTCAGGAGCGGACTCTGCGATGTCTGAATCTGTACACACGGTGTAGGGAGTAATGTGAGTACTCTGACCTAGTGAGTAATAATTATAAATAATGGCTGAAAGTATGAAAGCACGTAAAGCACAAAGCAACTCTATATCAAGCAGTAAAATCACTTAAAACAATATATCAGTAAAGAAACCAAATGAAATCTCTTTAAAACAAGTAAAACAGGTAATTTAGCAGGTAAATAACAAGTAGAAATCTGCCCCTCGGGCACAATATCAATCACTCAGAACAGTATCAGCCCCTCGGGCTCACTCTCAGTACAATATAAGCCCCTCAGTCTCACTCTCAGATTAGATGGATACCCGCACTCATTGTGGGTGTGCAGACTCCGGAGGAGCCCCGTACAGTCCAAGCACTATATCAAGCCACCTCGTGGTATCATCTCTTGGCACTCGGTCTCACATCACTCAAGCCACCTCGTTACATATAAAAGTATCTCGGCCATCGGCCTCATATCACTCAGCATATCCTCATATATGGCCCTCGGCCTCACTCAATCCAAAAATCATCACAAGCCCCCAGGTAGTAGTAAAACAGTAGTTCTCAGCCCAAAATATCATTTAGAAATATCATTTAAGTTTCAAATATGAGTAAAATTGGCTGAGTTTGTAAAACAGTAGATATCAACAGGACTGAGTTCAAGTAATAAGTCAACACAATGAGGAAATAGTGATAAAAATCTCCGGAGAGTTCAAATAGTTGGCACGAAGCCCAAATATGGCAATCAGCCCAAGTTATGATGATAACAAACAAGTTTTAGTCAAATACACGGTAAATTCATCAATTGGGACGGATCAAGTTACAATCCCCAATGGTGCTCTACCCCACGCTCGTTATTCGGCATGCAACTCACCTCAATATAGCACTACGATGTGCAAATATGGGGTTTCAAACCCTCAGGACATCATTTAACATCATTACTCACCTCGAACCGGCTAAATCTCTATCTCGCGGTGCCTTTGCCTATGAATCGGCCTCCACGCGTGTCGAATCTAACAAAAATCATAATGAATATGTCACAATATGCTAAGGAAATAAAGCCCAAGCGAAAACAATCGAAAAATATCAAAAATTCCAAAATTAGCAAAACCCAAGCCCTGGGCCCACTTCTTGAAACTCAAAATTTTTTACATCAACGGGTTCCTTATCACTCCATGAGTCTATGCATATAAAGAACACTAAAATCGGAGTCCAAATGACCCCTCAAATCCCAAACTAAAATTTCAAAATCCCAAGCCTTAGTTCTTCCATTTTTGTTCAAGTTCCATGAATTTTCTAACTAGATTTCACAATAAAATCACATTTTAGGTTCATAAAACTTACCTCCAATCAATCCTCCTTGAATCTCTCTTCAATTTCCCTCAAAAAGCTCTCAAAATACTCAGCTATGGTGGAATAATGGATCAAAATCGTTGATGAAATGCTTAAAACCCCACTGCCTAATTCTGGAATTCCTTCTTCGCGAACGCGGTCAAACCCTCGTGTTCGCGATGCACAACTTATCTTGACCCAAAAAGAAAACCCTTCGTGAACCCGGTACCACACCCGTGAACATGATGCTTCCACTTCCACCACTACGCGAACGCGTGCCCTTAGCTGCGAACGCAAAGAACAAAATTTACTGGACCCCAGATCCTTCTATGTGAACGCGAAAAGCCTTACGCGAACGCGATGCACAACCAACTGGCCTTCCGCGAATGCGGAACCTCAGACGCGAACGCGAAGAGAAATTTACCAGCCCTCAAATTTCCTCTTACGAGATCGCGAGGAACCTCCAGCGATCGCGAAGGCTTAAAATCCTCTGCAGCTGCTGCTCCAAATCTACAACTTCTCAACATAGAAATTGGTCCGATTGACCATTCGAAACTCACCCGAGGCCCCCGGGACTTTAATCAAAAACACCAACACATCTTCAAACCTCATTCAAACTGGTTCCAATCATCAAAACACCTCAAACAATACCAAAACCGTCAATTCACATCGAATTTAAGCCTAAGTTTTTTAAAAACTTCCGAATTTCGCTTTCGATAAAAAGATCAACCAAACCACGTCCGAATGACCTGAAATTTTGCACACACATCCCAAATGACATAACAAAGCTACAACAACTCTCGGAATTCCATTCTGACCCTCGGATCAAAATCTCACCTACCAACCGGAAATCGCCAAAATACTAACTTCACCAATTCAAACCTAATTCTCCGGACCTCCAAAACCAATTCGATCGCACTACTAAGTCATAAATCACCTTCCAAAGCTAACCGAACCATCAGAACTCACATCCGAGCCATCTAACAAATAAGTCAATATCCGGTTGACTTTTCCAACTTAAACCTTCTCAAAAGAGACTAAGTGTCTCATTTCTTACCAAAACTACTCCGAACGCAAACTATTTAACTTGACCACATAAAACATGGATAACGAAGCATAAAAAAGAAGATATGGGAGAAACGAAGAAGTAACTCATGAGACGACTGGTCGGGTCGTCACAGAGATAGACTCTCCAATTGGAAAACAAATCTCCTGAATATAGCAGGAAGGACTACCCTAGCCCTGGATACTCTTAATTCAATTCCCAATCATGCCATGCAATACACAATGCTCCTTACTAAGGTTCACAAACAAATTGATTAAATTCAAAGAAACTTTATCTGGGGCACTGCTACGGATCGTAAAAAACTCCATCTAATCAATTGGAATACCATTACAAAGCCTAAAGACATAGGAGGCCTGGTCTTAAAAATGCCAATTCAAAAAATAGGGTATTACTATATGATTTATCGTGGAGACTCCTTACTAATACAACTACCCCCTGGCAAAATTACTCATTCTTGAATATGGTAACAGGAGATGCAACAGTTCTTCTTTTATATGGAAAAGTATACTCAAAGGGTGGCTAACTTGTAGTCAAGGAATCCAATGGTTCCCCGGTAAAAACTTCAATTTAAATATTTGGGATACTCGATGGGTCCCTCACTTACCACCCTTGAGAAATGTATAGAAGAACCCCTTCAAAAAAAATAAAAATACTTTGCCAGTAAAAGACCTTCTGGATAAAGGGAAGTGGAATTTCAACAAGATCTCCTTCAAAAACCCTTCTATTATTATGGACAACGTCAATTCAATTCCCCAACCCCTTCAAAACATAGATAAACCCTTGTGGAGGCTAAATTTCAACGGGATAATCAATTCCAAATCATGTTACCACTTACTAAACAATTGGCATAACAAACACACTGAGAATAATAATATGTTCAATTAGTTATGGAAATTATAGTGTCCTAAAAAAATTAAATATTTTCTTTGGCAATGTTTACATAGTAGGATCCCCTGCCGCTCATATCTCCACCACATTGGAATAAATATCAACCCTCATTGTCCCAGTTGCCAAAATTAAGAGGAAAAAATTAGTCATATCTTCCTCGAATGCCCTGTTGTTTCAAACGTATGAAAATCTTTAAACATTAGAAATGTCACAATCAATGGGGACACTCATTGGCTTCAAAAGTTAAAGGACATCAATATTAACGCTCTTCCTTTAAAAATACCTTGGGCTAATCTTTTTTCTTTTGTTCTATGGGGCATTTGGATTAATAAAAATAATAACAACTTCAATAACATTCACTACCACCCTCGTCTTAAAGACATACAAAATCTGGTCACAAAATTCTACTTTCTCAACTCCACAGGAGTTTCACCCATCGATAAAACTCCCATTAACATAAAATGGCATCCTCCACAACAACACTGGTATAAGCTTAATACAGATGAGGCATTCAAAACTGACGGAAATAAATAAGCCATGGGAGGGGTATTCAGAAACTATCTTGGAAACTGGATAACGGGATTCCAAAAGATAGATCATGCTTTCTCTCCTCTTTACGCAGAACTTCAGTCTATCCATGAAGGCTTTCAAATAGCAACAAATTTCAACCTATTTCCACTAGAAGTAGAAACAGACTCCACAGAAGCTATTAATGCATTCAACCGGGACCATTTTATTGTAAATAATATTATTCATGCATGTAGATCATTGATACTCCAACGAAAGGACCTGCTCCTACGACATAAATTTTGTGAAAGAAATCAAATGGCGCATCTTCTGGAAAAAGATGCATGCAAAAAGGAATATAAACAGTTACTCAAGGAAAATGCAAAATTCCATCCAACTCCACCTCATTTTGTGAACCTACAACTGTCAAAGGTTGCAAATGGAGTCTACTACTACAAGAAGTCATTAGACATTACAGCATGTAATAGACTTAAGTTAGTAGGAAACCAAAATGTCACTAACAGCGGACCACCAATGGGTGGCGATTTTCAATTTCGAAATGGATGTACTAGCAACAACTTCTAGTATTTATATATAATATATCCATATTATCAAAAAAAAATCCTAATAACATAATCTTCTACTGAAAAAAAACAATAGAATCTAATTCTAGATTTTCTCATAAGTTTAGCACCTAGATTTTCTTTATTCGGGGGTCGCAGAGGCGTATCCAAGTTGATGGATATAGGTGCATGTGAACCCAAACTCATCTCCCTAAGCCATTTATTATATTGTTATATTTATTCATAATTACTTAAATATATGTGTATGCACCCCATGCTCAAAGACTATTATGATGCAATTATTATTGGGTGTATTGCACCTCTACAAGTAAAATTGGCAGTTCAAATCCCACTCTGAATGGTCTTGTTTTTGGCACGCAGTATAGATATATATCTGAAAATTACTAAATTTAAAAAAAATCTAATTTTGAACCTATAATTTTAATAGTATAGTTTTCCATGGTAAAAGACTAAAGTTAAACTAGTCAGATATAAATTCTAGATCTGTCTCTTCACAATAGTGTACAGTGGCAAAGCCAAAAATTTCATCTAGGGTGTTCAAACTTGAAATAAGTAAAAAAAAATCTCCAATAAAAGGTATTCAATATATGTTATTGATTTAGACTAAAAAACCATATTTTTGCATGTGAGTTGGCTTGCATTACACTTCAATCTTGTTAACTTTGGTGTAAATATTTGTGACTCGAGCTTAATAATGGTATTTATATATGTAGGAGGCAATTTTAAGTGATTTGACAAGCTTGCATACAAGGTAAAGTAAAAATTAAAAAATTTGGAGGGAGTATGATTTTGGTATTCAAGTTGTCCCCAGGAACCAACTAAAACGCCAATAGCAGAATAGCACAAAAGAGGAAAAATTTTGGCGTCCAGCTTGGTGCCAGTCGCCAAGTGAGACGGCCAAGGACAGATTTCGACCTAATTCGGCTAGGACTTAGTAGTTTTGACTCTACATGCCCCCAACATGTATAAAAGGGGTTCTAAACTATTTCTTAGAGGTTAGACATTATTGGAGAGGAAAAAGGCTACGGGAACACATAGAAGCGACGAATCGCAAGTGTTTTTCTCTTTCATTCTTCCTAAATATGTATTTTAATGCTTTCAATTATTATTATAATTGTTAGTATGGTTATGAGTAGCTAAACTTTCTAATATAGGGTCTGATGGAAGCTATAGGAGGAGGATTTTCTACTACGTTTAATATAAATTTGCCTTTTGATTTTTCTCTACTTGTTCAACTATATTCTCGTTGTTGTTGATTAAAGAGCTCTCAATTAACTATGCCTATTTAGTATGTATATTTCTTGAGAGAGAGTAAAAATTTAGTTAGTTGTTGAATAACACCACTCCTAACATTTTGAGATATCAATACGGAGGATTTAAAGGCGAGATTAGAGATAACGAAATCTTGGTGCAATCGTACTGAGCGGTGAATTAGTGTCAACTAGCGTAGTTCGAGAGAATATATCTAGTAAATAGTGATAGTTGCTCGAAAGAGAGCTACAACACTCAAAGTGCTCACGATTAGCAGAGAATACTAAGGCGAATTTTTAGAAAACGTAGCGGGGGAGATTCTGACAATAGGGGAAATCATAACCCTAGACATTTCCAAATCTTGTCTATAACATTTGCCCTGTTAGTTATAAATTATTGCATTTTAATTACTCTTCTCTTAGTTAGTAAATACTCAAATCGATATTTTTTTTGGTAATTATCATATTTTATTATCAAGTAACGAAATTACAACACATAACAAAAAAACTAATTCTGGACATCTTCCCAGAATTGGTTACTCCTTTTCAACTACTTCTATCTACTCATTAATAATTCACTATTACATTTAAGGGTAGAAATTTAACTCTTCTAGTCTTCTTCTCAATCTTGAAATTGTATATCCTCTGCTTCATTAGTACATCTGCTTCATTAGTACATCTGCTGGTCTCATTTGCGATCTGAACACTCTGTAATTCCTTTCCTGCCATATAGTAGATACAACATGCTAATGTCATTCTGTAAACCTCTGCATTTTCTACTCTTCCTCGAGTGTTTATACATGCCGATTCTATTTCCTGCCTCCAGTCCATCGGTTGTCTTTTGATATTCATCCATTGCAGTAACTTCTCCTATGTTGCTTTTGTGTATGCACATTTGAAAAACAGATGTTCCATGCTTTACTCTTCTTCACTGCATATAGGACACTGTAGATCATTTATTATACCCCATCTCCCTAACCTGTCTCTTGTCGCCAGTTTTTCCAATATTGCCATATACAAAATAAAGATCCACTTTGGAATACCTCCATTATTGCATATCAGCTTCCTCCAAGACACTTTTTGTTGATCCTTCTTCAGCATCCTGTATATGTATCTGATAGTTATGCTCTTTTTATCAAGTATCTCATCCAGATTTGCCCCAGCATCAAGTAGGTATTGTTTGGCCTTCAAAATCTTCAGTATCACCCATGAAGCTTGTTTAGCTTCTATGTGTTTTACATGTTTTCCTTTTCCATAATAAGTATGAATCCACATTACTAACAACTTATCTTTCTTCTGAGCTAGGTTCCATAGGAGCTTACAAATTGCAGCCTTATTCCATAACTCAACATCTAGTAGATTCCAGCTCCCACTTGCCTTTGGTTGGCATAGCTTATCCCATGCCACTAGTGCTTTTTTTGTCACTTCTACACCCCCAGACCATAGAAACTTCCTGCAAATGGACTCAATGAGATGAATGACCTTCTTAGGGAACACAAATATTTGAGACCAGTATATTTGAGTGGATAGCAACACACTTTTTATCAACTGTATTCTGCCAGCATATGTGAGAAATTTGGCAGTCCAAGCTGTGATTCTGTCTAGCATTATGTCTAGTAGTGGCTGAAATTGGGTAATTGACATTCTCTTTGTGCTCAATGGGACTTCTAGATACCTTATAGGTAGCTCTCCTTTTGAAAACCCCAATTTATCAATGACCTTCTGCTGTACTGTTGAATTCACACCACCAAAGTATATGGAGCTCTTGCTTTTGTTTGCAGTTAATCCTGACACCTTTGAGAATTCCATAAAGCAGCTATATAACATGTGTATAGAAACTTCATCACCCATACAGAATAACAGTAAATTATCAGCAAATCCCAGCTGTATAATCTGTAGTTTTTCACACCTTGGGTGGTAATTAAAATATGGCTGGTTCTTTAAGGTTTTAAGTAGCCTGCTAAGATAGTCCATAGCTATGACAAATAAGTAAGGGATAGTGGATCCCTTTGTCTAAGGCCCTTCCTAGCTGAAAAAGTACAACTTGGCTTCCCATTAATCAGAATAGAATATGACACAGTAGAGAGACAGGCCATAATCCATTCCACAAATCTGTCAGGAAAGTTCATTGCTCTCAATATTTGCTTCAAAAAACCCCATTCCAGTGAATCATAAGCCTTCTGCATATCTAGCTTGATCATACACCTTGGAGTTATACCCTTCCTTCCATTTCCCTTAACCAATTCATGGTTTAGGATTATGTTATCAGAGATGACTCTACCTGGAACAAAAGCAGCCTGGCTTATATCTATAATCTTCTCCATAATCTCCTGCAGTCTTGTGGTAATCACCTTTGATATTATCTTGTATAAAATAGTACAACAATATATGGGCCTATATTCCTTGATTGAACTAGGATTTTTAAATTTTGGGATCAATATCACAGCAGTGCAGTTTATAGGCTTGTATATCTCCCCAGTCTCAAAAAACTGTTTAATTGCTTTGATTATTTCTTCACCAACCACTGGCCATGCTTTCTTGAAGAAACAAGTATTGAATCCATCACAACCTGGGACTTTATTATCATCTATGTTGTTCACAGCATTACATATCTCCTCTGTGGTAATTAGTTCTATCAGCTTCAGCTGCTGTTCTCTTGTTAGGATTGCTCCTTTTTTCATCACTGTTGGATTGATCATTGGCATCTGGTCTGCTTTTTCTCCTAATAGCTTCTTGTAGAAACCTACAATTTTCTACTGCACTTCTTGTTCATTCTGCAATAATTTCCCATCCTGATCAACTAGATAGTTGATGTGATTCATAGCATTCCTGTTTTTCAAACATACATAGAAGTAAGTACTATTTGAATCCCCCAGTTTCAACCATTTTGTTCTGGACTTCTGCCTCATTATACTCTTTTCTATCATTACCCATTTCTCCAATTTGCCTCTTAGCTCCTTCTCTATTTCTGTTGTACCTGCTTGATAATTTGGTTCATACATTTGTTCTTGTACCACCTAAAGCTGCCTCCTTGTTTGTTGAACTGTTTCTCTCACATTTTTAAACTCTTCAGTGTGCATCTTCATCATTTCCTGCTTTACTGCTTTGAGTTTCTGCCATATATTTTCCATTCCCTGCCCTTTTGTATTAGTTTTCCATACTTGTTCCACCACTTCTAAAAAGTTTGGCATTTCAGCTAAATAATTATAGAATCTATATGGCATTGGCCCCCTCTTTCCTTGCTTCCTCCAGTTGCAAACATAATGGTGTGTGATCAGATATGAATGGTTCCATCACAATTACTTCCATTTGATTCATTGTTGTTATTCACTCAACATTAATAATGGCTTTATCAATCTTACTCCATACACGCTTATTATTCCATGTGAACTCCTTTCCTATGTATTTTAGTTCATCCATGTTATTATTCAGCAGGAATTCCCTAAAGTCCCTTATCTCTATTTCTTGTACTAGATGATCACTCTTTCTATCTTCAATCCCCAGTATTGCATTATAGTCCCCCATTGCTATCCAAGCCCCATCCACTCCCTGCTTGAAACTTTGTAGTTCCTGGCATAGATTTTTCCTATTTTCTATAGTGTGAAGCCTATACACTGCTATGAAATAGAACTGTATTCTGCCTGCATCAATTTTCACCTTCCCATGTATCATTTGGCTACTCTTTCCCCACTCAGTAAATTAAACATTACTTGGATTCCATATTACCCATATTCTCCCTTTCCCATTTCCATCATAGTTTGTAGTATAATTCCATCCTGCTACAATTTTCTTCATAATCTGTTCCCCTTTTTCTTTATTTGTTCTATGCTCAAAAATAGCCATTATACGAATTTTATTTATGCTTATAAACCTAATTAACTCCTTTTGCTTAAAGGTCTTATTAAGGCCCCTAATATTCCATGCTACTAACTTCATTACTATTTGAATAGTTGCTGCACCACCCCTGAATTGTCTCCTTTGCTACTCTGCCCTCTTTCCCCTATTCTTCCTTTGTCATGCTGTTGATGTATCTCAAGTTTCTTATTCAGCACATTAAAACTATTTGCTATGCTCATTCCGCTGCCCTCTAGTATATGAATTGGTTTTACTGCTGATTTTACTTTTACTGCTGATTTCACTTTTACTGCCTGCCATCCATCATTATTTTCTTGACTTGTCTGACTTTCACCATTTGCTGCATTCTCTTTGTCTTTTAGTTTGTCCTGCTTCTGTTCTGCTGCCTCTTTTACTTGCCATACTTTCTTCTGTGTGTTTGTCTTCACTATTTTAACATTCTCCTATTTTCTTGTCTTAGTGCAACAGTGTCCAATCATCAAGCACTCACCACAGTACTCAGGTTTCCATATATACTCCACTCTTTGATTGAATTTCCAACCCATTGGGTATTTTACCTTTATAGTCTCCGGTAGTGGAACTGATACATCCATCTCAATCAGGATTTTTGCATATGACATTCTCTCCATTTTAGTCGTGCACTCATCTGCATACAAAGGAACTCCTAAACTACTCCCAATTCTACTTAACGAGTCTGCACTCCAACAATTCAATGGGAGATTAGGCAAGATAACCCACAGTGGGATTGTTTTTAGAACTTCATCTCTGAAATTAAACTCTGTTGTCCAAATTTTTGTGATGATAGGTTTATTTCCAATTGTATGAGGTCCAGAAAATAGAATAGCATCTCTATCCTCCGTATTACTGAATTTTATCACAAAATACCCCTCGTTATAGTAGTATATCATTGGCTTAGCTACAAAATTCCACTGGCTAGCAATGAACCTCTCCAACGCTCCAATCATAGGTGTGCTACCTACTACATACAGAATCAAAGCATTTCTCCATTTCCCTGTTTCCTTTTCTACTTCAGTTTTTGCTAATTCCACAATTACTTCCCCATTTTGAACAATTGGAGCTACAAAGCTAAGATTCATACCTCGCATTCCAAATCGACTGTTTCCCACTAGGTTTGCCCATGTCTTATTCTCCGGCCTTTTAACTTGCAATTTCTCCTCTATCAGCTGCATGTCCTTCTCCTTGTCATCTCCCTGTCCCTGTGGAAGCTGAGATTCACATGCATGTACATGCACCATGGATTGAGGAGTTCCTTTTGTCTGATTGTTGCTCATCTGCATAGGTCCGCTTGGAATTTCTTCAGGATTTGCCATATTAGGTCCACTTCTTAGATTTGGTAGACTTGGCCATTCTGTCACTTTTTCTACAATTTCACTTCACTTCCTGAATTCATTACACCAATTCTCTTTGCAATGGCTTCAATGGCCATAGCTGTGTTGTTGTTTTTCTTCTTCGCCGGCCTTCCTCTGGCCATTTCAATGGCTGAACACGTTAATTCACTACGTGCTCTAGAGAGAGAAAGTAAAGAGAGGCGAGAAAAGAAAAGTTACTCAAATCGATATTTAGTATATCTGAAAGTTGATTACTTGAATTCTTGTGAAACTAGTAGCTGTGATTAATAGGTTAATTCCCTGTGGGGTTCGACTCCGGACTTGTAAACCAGATTATATTTGTAACGACCGCTAGACCCCTTAGAAGGTATAGTTGGGCGTGATCAAATTTTGACGCCGTTGCCGGGGATTTAACGTTGTTATTAATTATAGCTAGAAGAATTGCTAGGATTCTTAGTTTAGTCATTTTTCTCCATTTTAAATTTATTATATTGAAATTCTAACGTTTGTAGTATTGTGTGTTACAGGTGCATGTTTAGAAACTTCTCAAGAATTAGTGAATTGTTTGAAGCATTACCGGATCCTGATAAAGCTTTCAAGGCATTAAATCTTGCAAACAAGAAGGAAAAACGACAACAAACCTGAAAGAATAGATCGAAGTAGACATGGGGGATGTCATAGACAACTAAAATAATGGATATGATCTGAACAATCAGGGTGTGGAACCTCTTGTACAAGAAGCAGCCTTGTATGATTGGTTACAAGCCACCACTAAAAATTTGGCAACCACAATTGCAGTCCCTCAAATACAAGCGGATTCATTTTTAAATCACAGACAACATGTTACATCTGCTGCAGAACAAGGGTCTGTTCTCCGGATCTTACATTGAAGATCAACAACAGCATCTGAAATTTTTTTTGTCAATTTGTGTCACTCAAAGGCAATCGAATATGACACCGGAAGCAATTAAAGTCTTATTATTTCCATTCTTAGTGACTGGAGAAGCTCAAATTTGGCTCAATTCGCTCCCCATAAACTCCATCACTACTTGGGAGGAATTAGTCAAGCTGTTTTTCAACAAGTTCTACCCACCCAATAAGACTGCCAACCAAGTTGATGAGATATTAAGCTTCAGCCAGAAACCAGCTGAAATACTACAAGAAAAGTGGAAAAGGTTCAAAGGGATGCTGGTTAAGTGTCAACACCACGATATTCCAGATAAGATGTAAGGACAAAGGTTTTACATGGAATTGGCAGATAGATTTAAGGCCAATGTTGATGCATCAATGAGTGGAGCATTTTTTTGGAAATCATTTATAGAGTGTAAGGTCCTGCTATATAAAATGGCTCAAAACTCAGGATGGATGACATGAGACACTACAATCATCCATGTAGTTCACTCAATAACTTTGAACCCAAACTACTTCATATCCGAGAATATGGCCACGGTGATGACGCAAATGAGTATCATCACCAAGAAGATTGATGAATCATGCCAAAAGAAGGTACACATAGTTGACACGACTAATGGGGGATTATGTACACTATACATTAACCAACCATATGTGTGCTCGTAGAGGGGTGGATATGAAAGTGACAATCAAAGCTATCAAGATAATATGAACTATGTGGGCATTATGGAGGCAAGGTGGTCATAATTGGGGATAGCAGAATCAATAGTATAGACCAGCACAATAGTAGTACAATAATAACAAAAATTCGGGAGCTATGCGACCACAGGGTCAAGTCGTGCCTTACCAAAGGCAACGGGGATATCCCTACTTTGCGCAACCTTATTATTGCAAACGTCTTTAGCCTTGACGTACATTTCCAACCGTTTTATCACAATAAATTCCCAATATTCATCTAGAGTCCTCAAAAAATCTCTCATAGTTTCATCATCTTCGATGTTAAACTCAACATAACAAGCAACCCCTTGTGGAGTCACAGAATACGGATATCTTTTAGTTATTTTAAGATTCACCGAACGTTTGGTCACACTCATTTTTTTTTACATAACAACGATACCAATGTATCGTACTCCATTATAAGTGACAACTTAACATGAGACTGTGGAGATAAACTATAGCTTACTGAGTTATTCTCCACCACAACCTCGTCCCCCCCCCCCCCCCCCCC
>MU784943.1:54408-67436 GCA_026770625.1 Nicotiana glauca | reverse complement strand
AATCTCATCACGCCCTTCATAGGCGATACACGGAGCAATACTCGCTCACCAACCATGAAAGCTACATCTCAAACCTTGCGATCCACATAACTCTTTTGCCGCGACTGAGCCGAACGAAGCCTGTCCTGAATGATCCTGACCTTATCCAAGGCCTCATGAACTAAATTTGTACCCAATAACCGAGCCTCTCCCGGCTCAAACCATTCGAGTGGAGACTGACATCGCCTACCATACAACGCCTCATATGGAGCCATCTGAATGTTGGACTGGTAGTTGTTGTTGTAGGCCAACTCTGCTAAAGACAAAAACTGATCCCAGAGCCTCCAAAATCAATGACAGGCTCAGAGCATATCCTCCAATATCTGAATAGTCCTCTCGGACTGACCATCCCTATGAGGATGGAACGCTGTGCTCAACTGAACCTGGGTGCCTAATCCAGTTGAACTACTCTCTATAAGCGCGAGGTGAACTGCGTACCCCGGTCCGAAATGATAGACACCGGCACCCCATGAAGGCGAACAATCTCTCGGATGTATATCTCAGCTATCCTCTCTGATGAATAAGTGGCTGCAACAGGAATGAAATGCACTGACTTGGTCAGCCTATCAACAATGACCCAAATAGCATCAAACTTCTTCAGAGTCATCGGAAGTCCGGTAACGAAATCCATGGTAATCCTCTCCCACTTCCACTCGGGAAGCTCAATACTCTGAAACAAACCACTAGGCCTCTTATGCTCGTACTTGATCTGCTGACAGTTAAAACACCGAGCCATATATGCAACAATACCTTTCTTCATCCTACGCCACCAATAATGCTACCGCAAGTCCTGATACATCTTTGCGGCGCCCGGGTGAATAAAAAATCGAGAACTATGGGCCTCCGCTAAGATCAACTCTCGAATCCCATCAACATTGGGCACACGAACTCGCCCTGCAATCTCAAAACACCATCATCATCTAAAGTCACCTTTGTGGCACCTCCACGCTGCACCGTGTCTCTTAGGAAATACAAATGAGGTTCATGAAGCTGCCGATCACAGATACGCTCCAATAATGAAGAACGAGCGACCGTTCAAGCTAACACTCTGCTAGGCTCAGAAATTTCCAACCTTACAAACCGATTGGCCAAGGCCTGAATATCTATGGCAAGTGGTTTCTGGCTGACCGGAACATAAGCAAGACTACCCATGCTGGCGGACTTCCTACTCAATGCATCGGTCACCACATTGGTCTTTCCTAGGTGGTATAGGATAGTAACAACATAGTCTTTCAACAACTCCAACCACCTTCTCTACCTCAAATTCAACTCCTTTTGCTTGAACAAATACTGAAGGCTCTTGTGATCCGTGTACACTTCACATGTCACACCATATAGATAATGCCTCCAAATCTTCAAAGCATGAACAATGGCCGCCAACTCTAGATCATAGACTGGATAATTCTTCTTGTGGATCTTCAACTACATCGAAGCATAGGCTATGACCCTGCCGTCCTGCATCAATACTGCACCAAGCCCAATACGGGAAGCATCACAATAAACTGTATAATGCCCTAACCCTGTGGGCAAAACCAATATCGGTGTCGTAGTCAGAGTTGTCTTGAGCTTCTGAAAGCTCTCCTCGCACTCGTCTGACCACCTGAACTAGGCACACTTCTGGGTCAATCTGGTCATTGGGGCTGCTATAGATGAAAACCCCTCCACGAACCAACGGTAATAACCTGCTAACCCCAAGAAACTCCGAATCTCAGTAGCTAATGCTGGTCGAGGCCAATTCTTGACTGCCTCAATCTTCTTTGGGTCCACCTGAATACCTTCTGCTATACAACATGACCCAGAAATGCAACCGAACTCAACCAGAACTCGCACTTCGAGAACTTAGCATACAACTGACTATCCTTCAGAGTCTGAAGAACCACTCTGAGGTGCTTCTCTTGCTCCTCTCGGCTGCGGGAGTATACCAGAATATCATCAATGAAGACTATCACGAACAAGTCTAGATAAGGCATGAACACTCGGTTCATCAACTCCATAAATGCTGCTGGGGCATTGGTCAACCTGAATAACATGACCAAAAACTCATAATGCTCATACCGAGTGCGAAATGCTGTCTTAGGGACATCAGACGCCCTAATCCCAAGCTGATGGTAGCCAGATCTCAAGTCTATCTTTGAAAACACCTTCGCACCCTGTAGCTGGTCAAACAAATCATCAATCCTCGGCTGTGGATACTTGTTCTTTATTATCACCTTGTTCAATTGCCTGTAATCAATGCACATCCTCATCGATCCATCATTTTTCTTCACAAATAACACTGGCGCACCCCAAGGAGAAACACTAAGCCTGATAAAACCTTCTCTAGCAAATCCTGTAACTGGTCCTTTAACTCCTTCAACTATAGCGGGGCCATGCGATACGTCGGAATAGAAAGGGGTTGCGTGCCTGGGACCAAATCAATACAAAAATCAATATCCCTGTCGGGCGGCATACCCGGCAGGTCTAAAGAGAAAACACCGGGGAACTCCTGAACAATAGGAAGAGAGTCAATAGAAGGGACCTTTGTGCTGGAATCGCGAACATACGCCAGATAAGCTAAACACCCCTTCTCGACCATGCGTCGAGCCTTTACATAAGAAATAACACTGCGAGTGGCGCGTCCTGGGGTCCCTCTCCACTCCAATCGGGGAAAATCTGGCAAAGCCAAAGTCACGGTCTTGGCGTGACAATCCAAGATAGCATGATATAGGGACAACCAATCCATCTCTAATATAACGTTGAAATCCACCATGTATAAAAGCCATAAATCAACACGGGTCTCCAGACCCTCAAACACTACCACACAAGAACGATGAACTTGGTCGACCACTATGGAATCACCCACCGGTGTAGATACATAAATAGGAATACCAAAAGCATCACTAGGCATAGCCAGGTAGGGTGCAAAATAGGATGACACATACGAATATGTAGACCCAGAGTCAAATAGCACTGAAGCATCTCTAATACAAATTAGAATAGTACCTGTAATGTCTGCACCCGAGGACTCAGCCTCTAGCCTGGCTGCTGGCTGGCCTTTGCCTCCGGCGACCTGAACTCTACCTCTAAGACCTCTACCTCCACCTCTAACACCCCTGCCACCGCCTCTAGCTGGATGGTCAGGCTGTGGGACCTCTGGTGCCTGAATCATAGCACGAGAACTCTAGTGCTGGAAGCTTCCATAAACTCGAGGGCAATATCTAACAATGTGCCTTGGATTACCACAAGCATGGAAAGACCTCATCTGCTGTGGCTGAGCACCCCTCAACCTCGGGCAAACTCTCCGGTTGTGGCCATACTCACCACACTCATAACATCTACACGAACGTTGCAGCTGAGGGAACTGAGCTGACCCTGTCGACCTGAATGACCACATGTAGTACCATGAGTGATATGGGAAGCTGACCAAAAGGGCCTGGGAGGATGGCCTCTACCATGAGTACCTCTACCTCTAGACGAGGCACCACTAAACCTACCTGCGTGACGGGGCCTTTTATCCAATCCATGACCACCTCCTTGTGGCAGAGCTATCTCAACTCTACGGCCCACATTGGCCGCCTCCTGAAAATTGATCTCGCTCTCGGCCTAAGCCACTATACCCGGCTGACCTGCCACCGCTGGCGGAACCACTAGAAGCAAACCCACTCGAATGACACCCTGTATAAAGCCTACCAATTGGACTAGAACATCCTGAAGAACTGGGGTGGCAATGAACCCCTCTAGGACCTGAGCTGGGCCCATCGGAACTACTGGGACGGGAACCTCTTCCTCAAAACCGACTTGAGGCTCCGCCACTGGGGCTGATGCCGGGGTCTTGGACTGCTGCGCGGTAGATGAGGAAGCACGTGTCCTCTCCATCTGCGAAAGAATAGAGTAGAAATTCAACCGGTGTTTGAGAAATGGAACCACACGACAAGAAAGATAAAGTGAGATTTTCCTAACTCCGTAGCCTCTGGGGGATAAATACAAACGTCTGCGTACCGATCCCTCAGACTCTACCAAGTTTGTCCGTGAGTAGCGAGACCTATGTAACCTAGAGCTCTGATACCAACTTCTCACGACTCGGATTTTCCACCATCAGGGGTCGTGATGGCGCCTAATGTTGGAGCTAGGCAAGCCAAACATCTAAACAACTTCCGATAACAATACAACAATAATAAAATAACGAGCCTTTAAATAAATGCGAAAGTCTTTTAAAACATGGATAACTGAAAATCCAAAATGCGAAAGTTTAACATTTCACTACCCAAGACTGGAGTCGCTATCTCACGAACCTCTAAAGAGTGCTATAAACAAGTCCGAATAGAAAATACATAATGTCTGTCTCGGTATAATGAAAATAAATAGAAAATATAGAAAGGGACTTCGGCATGCGAACGCCAGCTAGGCTACCTCGTAAGTCCCTGGACTGAAATCAGCTCCCACTTAGTGCTACTACTGTGATCCAAAAAGCCGCTCCGGTACCGCGATCTGTGCAAAAAGCACAGAAACATAGCATCAGCACAACCGACACCATGTGCTGGTAAGTGCCTGGCCTAACCCCGGCGAAGTAGTGACGAGGCTAGAGGGGACTACCAAATCAACCTGTGCAGTTCAGTATATATACATATGTAATAACAGGAAATAATGTCGAAACTAAGCAGTAAAAAGGGGAGGGAAGCAGACTATGGGGGAGTACAATCCGAATATAAAAATCATCAACTTAAGTGAGGAACAGGGGACAACAATAATTAACAAAACAGGGAAAACAACAGTTGCACGGCATCAACCTTCGTGCTTTTACTCTCATCCTCACCCAAAGCAATCAAATAAAATGCACGACATCACCCTTCGTGCTTTTCCTCACATAACTCTCATTTCAAGGCACGGAATGTCCCTTCGTGCATAAATAATCAAACATGGAACGGAATGTTCCTTCGTGCATAAATAATCAAACATGACACAGAATGTTCCTTCGTGCATAAATAATCAAAACATGGCATGGAATGTTCCTTCATGCATAAATAATCAAAACATGGCACAAAATGTTCCTTCGTGCATAAATAATCAAAACATGGCACGGAATGTTTCTTCTTGCATATATAATCAAACATGGCACGGAATGTTCCTTCGTGTGTAAATAATCAAAACATGGCACGGAATGTTCCTTCGTGCTTAAATAATCAAAACATGGCACAGAATGTTCCTTCGTGCGAAAATAATCAAACATGGCACGGAATGTTCCTTCATGCATAAATATTCAAAACATGGCACGGAATGACCCTACATGCAAATATAATCAAAACATGGCACGGAATGACAATTCGTGCATTATCAATCTTCCTCACACAAACAACAATCAAAACCAAACGAGCGAGGGATTAAACAATAATAAGAAATGTCCCAGCAAGGGAAAACACAATTAAACAACTAAATCCCGGCAAGGAAGCAATAACTACAACTTTAACATCCTTGCAAGGGAGATAATCAATATACTCAAACCATCCCGGCAAGGGATTAATCACATCCATTTCCATTTCTTTCATTTCTTACTCAATAGTATTTTTATCGTTCGAGCCAACGCTCCAAAGAATTCACAATTCACAATTTATCCTCATACTCTTCACATTATGTAGAAATAATTAATTTAGCCTGGAAGAGTCCCACCAAAATAAGCACAACAAATACCCACGGCCATGCTAGACACCAGTGTATAGATACTCATCACCATGCCTATACACCGTACTCGATCATTTAGCAATTAGCAATTAATAACACTCTAATCCTATTCCCTCAAGTCAAAGTTAGATCAAACACTTACCTCGGTCCAAAGAATAGCAATCAATCCTTCAATACCGCCTTTCCTCTACAATCCGACTATGAAACAATGATATCTAAGCATAATTAATTCAATAATATCAATAAAGACTCAATGGCAATATCCCATAGCCTAGATATGAATTTCCTAGCATTCTTTCAAAAATACCAAAATTAGACACCGGGCCCACATGGTCCAAGCACGAGGCTCGGACCAAAACCTAGTCACACATAACCCCACGAGTTCAAATATATAATTTGTTTTAAGATTCGACACCAAATTGAGGTTGAATCATCCAAAATTTCCATAACCTTAACTCTACCCAAAACCCCTAATTTCTACTTTGAATTCATGATTTAGGGCTAGGAAATTAGTGATTAGTTGAAGAAATTAAGAGGGAATGAAGTTAGGAACACTTACCTATGAAGTTATGGAGGAAGAGGTTCTTCAAACTTGTCTATGGAGGGTGAAGGAGAAGAGCTCGTGTGGAAATAATGAAAGAATCCCGAATGTACTGTTTCTGAAAAGTTAAAAAAAATCACTGGGCGAAATTACCCTACGCGTTCGCGACAGTAGCGTTGTGTTCGCGAAGGGCACAAGTTGACAACCATCGCGTTTGCGAGTGGAGAAGTGCGAACGTGAAGAGGAAAAATACTGGGGTCCAAAAGATGGCATACGCGAACGCGTGAGGCCTTACGCGAACGCGCTGAAGAGGGTTGTTGACTTACGCGAACGTGATAGATGGGAAATCCAAGGCACCGCAAATGCGGAACAGAGGGAGCGTACGTGAAGAAGGGGAACACCAAAGCACTGTGAACGCGAGCCTGGGGCCACGTTCGCGAAGTTCAAAATGACTGTGCAAAAATGCAGCAAAATCTGCTACTTTCCTAACTGTAAAAACACCCCGAACCACCTCCCATTCACTGCCGAGCCCTCGGAGCTCCTAACCAATCAAACACACTAACTCAATAACATCCTACGAACTTACTCGAGCTTTCAAATCGCCAAAACAACATCAAAATTAATGAATCAAGCTTCAAAATCATCATTTTCATTTCCAACTTCTTAAACTTCTAACTTTAGATAATTAGGTCCGAAACACGTCAAACGACGTCCGATTTTGATAAACTTCACAGAAAGCGCTTAACACATATTTAAAACCTGTATCGGGCGTCGGAACCAAAATAAAAGCCTGATACCCATCGTCTTTTAATCAATTTTCATTTCCATTTTCCTTAATAATTTCAGAAAAATTCTTTTACTCGGGTTCTAGACCTCGGATTTTGACTCCGGGCACATGCTCGAGTCCCATATATTTTTACGGACCCTCCGGGACCGTTAAATTACGGGTCCGGATCCGTTTACCAAAAATATTGACCAAAGTCAACTTTAACTTATTAATATAAAAATTCTTCAAGCTTTTCACAGAATTCACATATTTCAACATAAAAGCTTTCCAGCTACGCGTTCGGATTGTGCACGCAAATTGTGATAACTATAAGTGAAGTTTTTAAGGCCTCGGAAGCACGGAACGAATAAGGAAACAGGTGATAACCCTTTGGGTCGTCACAAACACGAGTTATTAATATTATTCCATAAGTAATTTAGGTATGTGGAAAAGAATTAAATCATTTTATTTGTTTAAGTGTATTTAATAAACTGTTATCTTCTAATTGTACTATTTTTCTTAATACTTTTAATTTAGAAAATAAATCTAAATCAAACGCATATCGAAACATATTTTTATCTTCAAAACAAACTTTAGCCAAATCAAAGTTTCAAAATAAATTTGGGATCTATGGCCAAACGCTAGCTTGGTTATTTTTAATGTCAGATGGAACCAGATGATGAGTACTTGAAAAGTGATGCATAGCGCATATAATTAATGCGCTATGCAGTCAATCACTATGGTTGCAAATACTAAGTATAACACATATATTATATGTGCTATATCTTGCTAATGTAACTGATCGTTAAAGTATAGAGTATGTTTTAGATGCGTTATACATAATATGGTCCTCAACATCTTTTTCTACCTATTTATGTCTCTTGAGTAAAAAATTTATAATGTTTTAGTTCTGAACTCGGTAGAGGAAATGTTTTAACCTTTTTAAAGTAAAATTTATATTGTGCAAATAGGGTAAATAAATTTTTTAAATTATGTATAAATTAAGAGTCGTTTGGTACGCATGATAAGGTAGGATAAAATGTGGTACTAAAATTATATTATGTTTGGTTGATGGTTAAAATTAATTTCATGATAAATTTATATTGTCAACCAAACATAGTATAAACTTAGTCCTAAATTTAATCTTAGATATCCAATCATATCCCATCAAAATTGGTATTATTTTATTTCACCTCCAGGTTGGATAGATTAATCAAAGGATTATAATCCCGGGATAATTTAGTTCACGTACTAAACACATGGTCGTTTAACTTCATTGAATGTAGTTACATGTTCATCTGAATTAGTAACTTCGGCTCAAACTCTCTCTATATATGCTAAAAAAATTATTTAAGCCTACCTTTGACATAAATTCAGATTCTAATGTCGGGAAAAGGAGGTTCAAAAATTATTGAGATAACTTCATTGGAATATGATTCTTGTTTATCTTGCCCCCTCAGCTTCCTAAGGCATCAGCTACAAAAGAACCTTCCCTTCGGACAATGTGAATTCATTAAAATAATACCTACCACAAACGCAGGGGCGATCCGACCAATTTTGTGGCCTAAAGCCAAACTTTATGAGGGGTCTTAATTTTTTAATTTTTGTTATTATTATTTATTTGAAATTTATTTTTTCTTGCTTTTCTTAGATACAAAGTTATAAATAATTCTCTTACAAATAATAACTCCTAATGAGTATTTCTCAATTGACAATATAACTAATCCATTTTACCTTTCTTGTGACATTTTTGTTCTTAAGTAAGATTTTATCAATTTTAATTTTGAAAACTTCTTTTCTCAGAAGTAACGGTAACATGAGTTATTAACATTATTCCATAAGTAATTTAGGTATGTGAAAAAGAATTAAATCTTTTTATTTGAATAAGTGTAGTAATTAAATTGTTATCTTATAATTATAATATTTTCCTTAATACTTTTAATTCAGAAAATAAATCTAAATCATCATATATCAAATTGATTGTTATGCTTTAAGGAACATCCAAAATTGAGGTAATATTTTTTCAAATTTCCAAACATCTAGAGATCTTAGTCTTTATTACTAAATAAAAAACCAAAAATATTTTTATATGCTTCGAATTGTTTAAATCTATTTTGGAGTGAAAAAATAGCCTTGATATATACAATTTGGAATTTATTTTCAAAACTCATGTTTGGCCATAAATTTGCCCAATATTTTGGCCAAATGCCAAATCCGAAATTCGAAATCCAAATATCAGCTATTGAGCTGATTTTGGGCCAAAATCCCAAAATTTGGGAATTATATACATGTTTTTTTCCAAAATAAAGTTGGAAAATATATTTTGAAAACGTATATCGAAACACATTTTCATCTTCAAACCAAACTTCAGCCAAATCAGATTTTCAAAATAAATTTGGGATCTATGGCCAAACGCTAGCTTGGTTATTTTTAATGTCAAATGGAACCAGATGATGAGTACTTGAAAAGTGATGCATATCGCATATAATTAATGCGCTATGCAGTCAATCACTATGGTTGCAAATACTAAGTATAACACATTGTGACGACCCGACCCGTCGTCTCATGTGTTGTTGCTCCATTTTTGCCGTTTATTGCTTATTCATATTTCATTATCGGCAGTGGTGTTTGAGAGTAGATTTGGATTGGTTTTGACAAGAAATGAGACACTTACTCTCTTTAAGGAATGCTTAAATTGAAAAAGTCAACCGGACGTTGACTTATGAGTTATAGGGCTCGGATGTGATTTCTGATGATTTGGTTAGCTTCAAGGAATGATTTGTGACTTAGGAGCATGATCGGGATTGAATTTGAAGATCCGTTGTAGAATTAGGCTTGAATTGTCATAGTTAGTATTTTGACGAATTCCGGTTGGTAGGAGAGGTTTTGATCCGGGGGTCAGAATGGAATTCTGAGAGTTGCAGTAGCTTCGTTAGGTGATTTTGGAAATGTTTGTAAAGTTTCAGGTCATTCGAAAGTGTTTTGATCGGGTTTTTGATTGAATGCGTGTTTCGAAAGTTTTTTTAAAGAACTTAGGCTTGAATCCGATGAGAATTGATGATTTTAGTATTGTTCGATGTGTTTTGATGGTTGGAACAAGTTCGTATGATATTTTGGGATATGTTGGTGTCTTTGGTTGAGGTCCCGGGGGCCTCGGGGTGATTTCGGGTTGCTAACGGAATGAATTTGAAGTTGGAAAATTGCAGGTTTGGTTGCAGTAGGTGTTTCCGCATCTGCGGAAAGGAGACCGCAGATGCGGTTGCGCAGAAGTGGAGATGTCATCGCAGGTGTGAAATAGGGCGAGGTTGAGTAGTTTCGCAGAAGCGGAAGTATTTTCGCCTATGCGAGTCCGCAGAAGCGGACAACGAGTTGCAGGAGCGGTTTGGGCTTGGAGGTGAGGCTTCGCAGAAGCGAAGAATTTTGTCGCAGAAGCGACCGTTGGGATTTAATGATATTCCACTTAAGCGAACAAGGACTGCAGAAGCGGTCACGCGGAAGCGATATGGGGACCGCAGAAGCGGAAACCCCTGAAGGCCAGTAGGTTTAAATGTAATTTTTCATCCGCGAGGGTTATGTTATTTCCATCATTTTTTAGCGAGCTTTGAGAGCTTTAAGGCGATTTTGAAGAGGGATTCAAGGAGGAATAATTAGAGGTAAGTTCCTTGGCCTAAATACACGAGATTATGATAGATTTAACATGGAAATTGGTTGTAATTCCTTAAAAAGGGGTAAAGCTAGGGCTTGAGTTTCGATATTTCAAACTGGGATTTGATAGGTCATTTGAGCTCGGATTTGGGAGTTCTTGGTATGTATGGACTCGTGGAGAGACGAATAATCTGGCAATATGAGTTTTATAATTTTTTGAGAAGTGGGCTCGGGGCTTGGGTTTTGCTAGTTTCGAGATTTTTGCTATATTTTAATTATTTTCGATTGGGTATTGTTCCCTGGGCATAGTGTGATATATTCGCTCTGATTTTGGTTAGATTTGATGCGCGAGGAGGCCGAATTGAGGGGAATATGCATCGCGGGCTAGAGATTTCGCCGGTTCGAGGTGAGTAATACTTGTAAATGATATCCTGAGGGTTTGAAACCCCGGATTTGCACATCATAGTGCTATACCGAGGTGACTTGCAGGCCGGATAGCGAGCGTGGGGTAGAGCACCATTGGGGATTGTGAATTGGTCCGTCCCGAGTGATGAAATCACTACGTATTTGGCTGAAACTACTTGTTATCATCATAATTTGGATTGATAGCCATGTTTGGGCTTTGTGCTAACTATGTGAATCCTTCAGGGATTGATATCACTGGTTTCGCATTATTTTTCCATGCTATTTGATCTCGATCTAGGGTCTTAATGTTGTTTTGCAAATTCGGCCATTTCTCATGATTTGAAAACTTAAATGATATCTTACTGACGTTTTAAACTGAGAACTATTATTTGAATATTGCCCTAGCGTCTTATGTACATTTCTGGATTGAGCATGGATCGGGCTGCGCACTGCAGCAGTGTTATATGTGCATTTCTGGACTGAGGATGGATCGGGCTGTGCGCCACAGCGGTGTGATATTGATATTGTGCTTGGGCTGTAGGAGCCCCTTCGGAGTCTGAACCCCCACAGTGAGCGCGTGTACCCAAATAGATCGAGCTGCGCGCCGCAGCTGTCATGTGCATTGCATTGCATTCATGCATTGGTTCCTGTTTATATTATGTGGCACAACATTCAGCACTCACATATTATTGGCATCCATGCTATTTCTTGCAATGTTACCAGATACCCTGGTGTTATTTGTTAATGGAGTGTTGTGCCTGAGGGGCTGACTTATGTGCGGACTTGCACTATCAGATTATGCATTCATTTGCTGGACTGTTGGGAAAAGGATATTTTCAAATGAGGTTTTTAACTGAGCCAATTATTTTTCTAAAGGATTTTTTCACGGTTTTACTATTTTCTCAAAGGGTTGTACTGTCCTATATAGCACGATGGAGTGCTCTTACGTGATCTCTTGCCGCTCAGTTATTAATTACTCTTTATTACTCACTGAGCTGGAGTACTCACTTTACTCCCTGCACCTCGCGTGTAGTTGTAAGTATTGTTCACCCGGTAGCGGGTTACTAGCTGATTGAAGGTATGACTATTGAAGCTGAGCAAGGTGAACGTCAGCGTTCGCGGCACCGGACATTGTCTTTAGAATTTCGAAATTTATTTCTTGTATATAATTGGCCCTGTAGTTGTGTCCAGGTTTTCTTTAGATGCTTGTGACTTGTGACACCCCGGTTGGATTGTGTTGGGTGGTAAATATCAGTTATTAATGCCATTAAGTCATACTATTCATTCATTTATGTTTATTAACTGTTAAATAGGGGCATTGTTGTTCTGTTGGCTGGCCTTGTATTCACGATAGGCGCCATCACGACCGGGTTTGAGAATTGGGTCGTGACAAGTTGGTATCAAAGCTTAGGTTACTAGGTCTCACGAGTCATGAGCAGGTTTAGTAAAGTCTCACTGATCGGTACAGAAACATCTGTATTTATCCTCGAGAGGCTGCAGAACCTTTAGGAAAACTTCACTTTCTTGGAATTCTTATCTTGCATACTTGATTTAGCTTGAGATATAACTCTTAAAATTCCTTCCACATGTCTGTATGCGCACGTGAGCGCTCAGCATTGTATGTGCCTGGATGGCTTGTGATTCCCCGATCAAGGGGCGAGAGGTGATTCCGTGAGTTTGATGTTGGGCTAATCTGGAGGACTGGAGGCCGGATCTTTGCATATGGCTTGAGCACTGAGGTGCATATTGTGTGAGCAAGTGTTTTGAACTTGTATGTTCGGTATTGTCCCTATTAGCCGGAATGGCGGTTGGATACCATGTGATAAGTATGTTGGTATTGCGAGATGTATCTATGTGATCTTTATAGTGACGAAGGAGTCTGCTGAATGATAAATGAGCTGGTAAGTGTTCGATTCCTATTGTGATCTGTTGTGTAGCCCCGAGTTATGGGCGCGTGAAGAATATTTTCGTGTCTCC
>MU784943.1:7416-27937 GCA_026770625.1 Nicotiana glauca | reverse complement strand
TATATTTGAACTGCACATGTTTTGTTTGGTAGTCTAGTCTAGCCTCGTCACTACTTCGCCGGGGTTAGGCCAGACACTTACCAGCACATGGGGTCGGTTGTGCTAATGCTACACTCTATGCATCTTTTTACACAGATCCAGGTGTTCGAGCAGCAATTGAGTAGCAGTAGCATTTTGGGAGCGAGCTTCCAGTCCAGGGACATTCGAGGTAGCCTAGCTGGCATTCGCAGGCCGAAGTCCCTTTCCATATCTTCAGTTTGTTTTCATTGTACCGAGACAGACATTATGTATTTTCTATTCAAACTTGTTTGTAGCACTCTTTAGTGGTTCGTGATATAGCGACTCCAGTCTTGGATAGAGAAATATTAACTTTCACATTTTTGGTTTCCAGTTATTTATGTTATAAAAGACTTTCATTTTTATTTAAAGGTTCATTATTGTTATTACTTTGTGTTGTTATCCGAAAATGTTTTAATGCTTGGCTTGCCTAGTTCCGATAGTAAGCGCCATCACGACTCCCGATGGTGGGAAATTCGGGTCGTGACAAGTTGGTATCAGAGCTCTAGGTTACATAGGTCTCGCTACTCATGAACAAACTTGGTAGAGTCTGAGGGATCGGTATGGAGACATCTGTATTTATCCCCCAGAGGCTACGGAGTTAGGAAAAGTTTCACATTTGTTCTTTCTTGTTGTGCAGTTCTATTTCTCAAGTACCGATTGAATTTCTATTCTATTCCTCCGCAGATGGCGAGAACACGTGCTTCCTCTTCTACCACGCAGCAGCTCCAGTGGAGGAGCCTCAGGTTGATTTGGAGGAGGAGGTGCCAACCCCAGCTGTTCCGGTGGGCCAAGCTCAGGTCCCAGAGGGGTTCATTGCCATCTCAGTTCTTCAGGACGCTCTAGTCCGATTGGTAGTCTTCACGGAGAGTGTCATTCGAGCGGGTTTGTTTCCAGGAGTCTAGCCAGCGGTGGCAGATCAGTCGGGTACAGTGGCTCAGGCATGGAGTGAGATCACTTTTCAGGAGGCGGCCAATGTGGGCCGAAGAGTTGAGGCGGTCCTGCCACAGTGAGGCAGTCATAGGTCAGATAAGAGGCCCCGTCACGCAGGCAGATTAAGTGGTACCTCGTCAGGAGGTAGATGTTCTTATGGTAGAGTCCATCCTCCCAGGCCTTTTTAGTCAGCTCTCCAGGTCACTCATGGTATTTCAGGTGGTCATTCAGGTCGACAGGTTCAGCCTCAGTTCCCTCAGCTACAATATTCGTGTAGGTGTTATGAGTGTGGTGAGTATGGTCATAACAGGAAGGTTTGCCTAAGGTTGAGGGGTGCTCAGCCGCAGCAGAGGGGGTCTTTCCATGCTTGTGGTGATCCGAGGCACATTGTTAGATATTGCCCTTGAGTTTATGGCAGCTTCCAGCATTAGAGTTCTCGTGCTATGATTCAGGCACCGGAGGTTCCACAGCCTGCCCAGCCAGCTAAAGGCGGTGGCAGAGGTGTTAGAGGTGGAGGTAGAGGTCTTAGAGGTGGAGTTCAGATCGCCAGAGGTAGGCTAGAGGCTGAGTCTTTAGGTGCAGACATTACAGGTACCGTTCTGATTTGTATTAGAGATACTTCAGTGCTATTTTACCCTTGGTCAACGTATTCGTATGTGTCGTCCTATTTTGTACCCTACTTGGCTATGCCCAGTGATGCTTTGGGTATTTTTGTTTATGTATCTATACCGGTGGGCGATTCTATAGTGGTCGACCGAGTTCATCGTTCCTGTGTGGTAGTGTTTGAGGGTATTGAGACCCGTGTTGACTTATTGCTCTTAGACATGGTGGATTTTGATGTCATATTAGGGATGGATTGGTTGTCCCCGTATCATGCTATCTTGGATTGTCACGCCAAGACCGTGATCTTGGCTTTGCCATATTTGCCTCGATTGGAGTAGAGAGGGACCTCATGCTATGTCACCCGTAGTGTTATTTCATATGTAAAGGCTCGACGCATGGTCGAGAAGGGGTGTTTAGCTTATTTGGCATATGTTCGCGATTCCAGCGCAGAGGTTCCTTCTATTGACACTGTTCCTATTGTTCGGGAGTTCCTTGAGGTTTTTCCTTCAGAACTGCCGGGTATGCCACCCTACAGGGATATTGATTTTTATATTGATCTGGCCCCAGGCACGCAGCCCATTTCTATTCCGCCGTATCGCATGGCCCCGCCAGAGTTGAAGGAGTTAAAGGACCAGTTGTAAGATTTGCTAGAGAAGGGTTTTATCAGGCCTAGTGTTTCTCCTTGGGGTGCGGGAGTGTTATTTGTGAAGAAAAAGGACGGATCGATGAGGATGTGTATTGATTACCGGCAATTGAACAAGGTGAAGATAAAGAACAATTATCCACTGCCGAGGATTGATGATTGTTTGACCTGCTTCAGGGCGCAAAGGTGTTTTCAAAGATAGACTTGAGATCTGGCTACCATCATTTGAGGATTAGGGCATCCGATGTCCCTAGGTTAGCATTCCGCACTCAGCATGGGCATTATGAGTTTTTGGTCATTTCATTTTGGTTGACCAGTGCCCCAGCAGCATTTATGCAGTTGATGAACCGAGTGTTCATGCCTTACTTGGACTTGTTTGTGATAGTCTTTATTGATGCCAAACCATCTCGTGGCATCAACACTAGGCTCTCGGTCTCATATCAATCAAGCCACCTCGTGGCATACATATCTCAGGCCCTCGGCCTCAAATTAATATCACTATTTCCTCACTACATAGGCCCTCAGCCTTACTCATCCAAATCCTCACAAGCCACTCGTGCAATAGTAAAACGGTGTTTCTCGGCCTAAATATCATTTAAAATATCATTTAAGTATTAAAACTGAGTAGACATGGCTGAGTATGGAAAACAGTGGAAAATAACATGACTGAGTTCAAGTATAAAGTCAATATGGCATTTAGCCCAAATAATGATGATAGCAAATAGATTTCACTCAAATACACGGTAAAATCATCAATCGGGACGGACCAAATCACAATCCCCAATAGTGAACAACCCCACACTCGTCATCAAGCATGTGCCTCACCTCAATATAACACTACAATGTGCAAATCCAGGATTTCAAACCCTCAGAACATCATTTACAATCATTACTCACCTCGAACTGGTCAAATCTCTAGCTCGTGACTCCTTTGCCCCTTGAACAGTCCTCCACCCGCGTCGAATCTATCAAAAATCAGAAAGAGGACGTTAAAATAGGCTAAGGGAACAAAGCCCAAGCGAAAACAATCAATAAATGGCACAAATCCCAAAATTACCAAAACCCGACCCCTGGGCCCATGCCTTAGAATTCGATAATTTTTACATCAATAGATTCTTTATCTCCCCGCGAGTTCATACATATCAAAAGTTCGGAAATACAACCTCAAATGGCCCATCAAATCCTCAATCAAAGGTCTCCAACACTAAGCCCTAGTTTCCCCAAATTTTCACCCTTAATTTCCATAATTTCTGGCTCTAATCCATGAAATAATAGCATAGGAACTAGTTTTAAGTCCAAATTTCTTACCTCAATGAATTTCTCTTGAAACCTTTCTTTCAAATCGTCCAAAAAGCTTCAAAGCCGAGATAAAAATGATGAAATAGCTCAAAATTCGCGAATGCCACAATTTATATTTTTTGCGCAGGCATTTTCGCATCTGCGGTACAGTAACCGCTTTTGCAGTACCGTATATGCGGCCACATAACCGCTTCTATGGTTCTTCACTTAACGGACCAAAATCGCACCTACGCTCAACATTCCGCACCTGCGGCTTCGCAGGTGCGGTCCCACAACCGCATCTGCGGTCCTGACAATTCCTCAATAATTTTCTTCTACGGCTCCTCTTCCGAATGTACGGCGTCACACGTGCGGTCCCCAAACTGCAGGTGCGGAAATACCTAAACCAGCAAAAGTTCAGCAGCTGCAAACATTCCTGAAACTCCCCGTCAACTATCCGAAATCACCTCAAGGCCCCTGAGACCTCAACCAAAAGCACAAACATATCCCCAAACCATATTCAAAGTTGTTCCAATCTTAAAAAACCTCAAACAACATCAAATCAACCAAAACACATCGGATTCAAGCCAAACTTTCTAAACTCTTCCAAATTCCACTTTTGATCAAAAACCCAATCAAACCACGTTCGAATAACCTAAAATTTTCAAAAGACATCCCAAATGACCCAAAGGAACTATTGAAACTCTCGAAATTCCATTTCAACCCCTATATCAAAATCTCACCTACCAATCGGAAATTGCCAAAATATCAATTTCGCCAATTCAAGCCTAAATCTACTCCGGACCTCCAAAACCCATTCCGATCACGCTCATAAGTCTCAAATCACCTCCCGAAGCTAACCGAACCATCGGAACTCACATTCGATTCCTCTAACACACAAGTCAACATCTGGTTGAGTTTTCCAACCTAAACTCACTCCAAAGAGACTAAGTGTCTCAAACCTTTCCAAAATCATTCCGGATTCGATCCGGCTAACCCGATACCACATAACACGGATAAAAAAACATAAATAAGCAAAAATAGGGGAAACTAAGAGATAACTCATGAGATGACTGGCCGGGTCATCACTTCCTCCCCAACTTAAACAAACGTTCATCCTCGAACGAGTTAAGAAACATACCTGAAGCCTTAAATATGTGAGGATGTTTGCTTTGAATCTTTCGCTCGGTCTCCCAGGTATCCTCCTCCACGGGCCGACCTCTCCGTTGCACTTCCACTGAAGCTATATCCTTTTACCTCAACTTCCGAACCTGACGACCCAAAATAGCTACTAGCTCCACATCATAGGTCAAATCATCATCCAACTGAACCGTGTTGAATTCCAAAACATGATACGGGTCCCCAATATACTTTCGGACCATAGAAACATGAAATACCGAATGCACGCTCAACAGGGTGGGTGGCAAAGCAAGGTTATAAGCCACCTCCCCAATCCTCCGAAGTACCTCAAAAGGCCTAATGAATCGCAAACTCAATTTCCTTTTCTTCCCAAATCTCATTACACCCTTCATGGGCGAAACCTTCTCACCAACCATATAGGACACATCTCAAACCTTCCTGTCAGCGTAACTCTTTTGCCTCGACTTCGCTGTACGAAGCCTCTCCTGAATCACCTTCACCTTCTCCAAAGCATTCTGCACCAAGTTTGTCCCCAATAACCTAGCCTCACCCGGCTCGAACCAACCAACTGGAGATCTACACGACCTCCCATACAAAGCCTCATATAGAGCCATCTGAATACTCGACTTGTAGCTGTTGTTATAAGCAAACTCCACAAGTGGCAGAAAATTATCCCATGATCCTCCAGAATCAATGACACACGCACGCAACATGTCCTCCAATATCTGAATAGTGCACTCGGACTGCCTGTCCGTCTGATTGTGAAAAGATGTGCTCAACTCAACCTGAGTACCCAACTCTCACTGCACAGACCTCCAAAACTGTGATGTAAACTGAGTGCCCCTATCTAAAATGATGGAAACTGAAACACCATACAGACGAACAATCTCCCAGATATAGATCTCTGCCAAATGCTCTTAAGAATAGGTAGTACACACAGGAATGAAGTACACGGACTTGGTCAGTCGATCCACAATCACCCAAATAGCATCAAAATTTCTCAAAGTCCGTGGTAATCCGACAACAAAGTCCATAGTGATCCTCTCCCACTTCCACTCAGGAATATCCATCCACTGAAGTAGTCCACCCGATTTCTGATGCTCATATTTCACCTGCTGACCGTTGCGACACCGAACTACAAATGCCACAATGTCTTTCTTCATTCTTCTCCATCAATAGTGCTACCTCAAATCCTGATACATCTTCACGCCACCCGGATGAATAGAATACCGCGAGCTATGGGCCTCTTCCAGAATCAAATCCCGAAGCCCATCCACATTGGGCACACAAAGCCGGCCTTGCATCCTCAACAACCCATCATCACCAATGGTCACATCTCTGGTATCATCATGTTGAACTCTATCCTTAAGGACAAGCAAATACGAATCATTATACCGGCGCTCCCTGATGTGATCATATAAAGAAGACCGAGAAATAACACAAGCCAATACTCGACTGGGCTCCGAAATGTCCAACCTCACGAACCGATTGGCCAAGGCCTGAACATAGACTGAAAGAGGTCACTCCCCAACTGGAATATATGCCAAAATCCCCATACTTACTGCATTTCGGCTCAAAGCATCAGGCACCACATTGGCATTTCCCAGATGGTACAATATAGTGATACCATAATCCTTATACAACTCCAACCATTTCCGCTGCCTCAAATTAAGATCCTTTTGCTTGAAACAAATACTGAAGACTGAGATGATCAGTGAACACCTTACAAGATACACCATACAAGTAATGCCTCCAAATCTTCATGCATGAACTATGGCAACCAACTCCAAATCATGAACGGGGCAGTTCTTCTCATGGGGCTTTAACAGACGAGAAGCATAAGCAATAACTTTACCCTCCTACATCAACACACAACCAATCCCGACTCTCGAAGCATCACAATACACGGTATATGAACCTGAAGCTGATGGCAAAACCAACACTAGAGTTGTGGTCAAGGTTGTCTTGAGCTTCTGAAAGCTCTCCTCACACCCGTCCGACCATACAAATGGAGCACCCTTGTGAGTTAACTTGGTCAAGGGAAATGTGATAGATGAGAATCCCTGAACAAACCGGTAATAATAGCCTTCCAAACCAAGAAAGCTACGAATCTCTGTGGCCGAGGACGATCTGGGCTAATTCTAAACCGCTTCTATCTTCTTCGAATCAACCTGAATACCCTCGCTGGACACCACGTGCCCCAAGAAAGCCACTGAAATGAGCCAATACTCACACTTGGAGAATTTTGGATAAAGCTTCTCCTCCCTCAATCTCTGCAACACTACTCTTAAATGCTCCGTGTACTCCTCCTGACTACGCGAATATACCAAAATATCATCAATGAAGACTATGAAAAATGATTCGAGATAAGGTCGGAACACGCTGTTCATCAAATGCATGAACACTGTTGGGGCATTGGTCAGCCCGAAAGACAAAACAAGGAACTCATAATGACCATATCTGGTCCTGAAGGCTATTTTGAGAATATTCGAGTCCTTGATCTTCAACTGGTGATAACCCGAATGGATATCAATCTTGGAGAACACTCTCGCTTCTTAACATTGGTCGAATAAATCATCAATGCGAGGCAATGGATACTTGTTCTTAATTGTCACCTTGTTCAACTGCCTATAACCAATCCACATTCTCATAGTGCCATCCTTCTTCTTCACAAACAGAAGCGGCATACACCAAGGTGACACACTAGGCCGAATGAACCCCTTTTCAAGGAGTTCCTGAAGTTGCTCCTTTAACTCTTTTAACTCCGCTAGTACCATACGATATGGCGTAATAGAAATAGGTTGAGTTACCAGCACTAGGTCTATATCAAAATCAATATCCCTGTACGGTGGCATGCCCGGCAGGTCTACAGGAAACACATCAGGAAAATCCCTCACAACTGGAATAGAATCAATACTGGGAGTCTCAGCTCTGACATCCCTCACAAAGGCTAGATAGGAAAGACAACCCTTCCCAACCATACACTCGGCCTTCAAGAAAGAGATGACACTACTAGGAACATAATCAGTCACACCTTGCGACTCGATCCGTGGCACACACGGTATTGCCAATGTGACTGTCTTAGCATGACGGTTCAGAATAGCACGACATGGAGATAGCCAATCCATGCCCAGAATGACATCAAAATCCACCATACTCAATAATAAAAGATCAACTCGGGTCTTAAAATCCCCAATAGTCACCACATACGGTCCATAACAACTGTATCACCACCGGGTAGATACATGAATAGGAGAAACCATAGACTCACGGGGCATACCTAAATAATGAGTAAAGTATGATGACACATAAGAAAAGGTACAACCGGGATCAAATAATACAGAGGCATCTCTGTGGCAGACTGAAATAATACTTGTAATGACATCATAGGGTCTAGCTAGAAGTGCATAGAAACGGGCCTGACTGCCACCTGATCGGCCTCCCCATTAAGGGCGACCCCTAGCTGACTGACCCTCACCCCTAGCTGGCTGGGCGGGTGGTATTGAACCAACTAGCACTAAAGCCGATGACTGACTCTCTGTTGAGATAAACTCGCAAGACGACTAGGGCACTGCCTCCACATGTAACCCATCTCTCTGCACTCATAACAACTCCCAGGTGCTGGAGAAGGGGACTGAAGGGAACCCTTCGCACCGAAGTGACTAGCAGATGCACCTGGCGTAGAAGAGCCCTGAACTGATGGAGCACGGGACGAACTTTGAGCTGGAAAGGCACTAAGTGATGACTGGCCCTGATGAGAATTGTGATAACCATGACCTGATAATGCCTCATAATAACTCGGGCGAGCTGGCTGGGCCTGCCTGAATGGATGGCCTCTACCGTGCTGAAACTGACCTCTTGACGGAGCACCACTATAACTACCAGATACTCGAGGCCTCTTGTCCTCTCTCTCCTATCGCTCCTGGCAACGAATAGACTCGATCTCACAATCAATGTCTACCACCTCCTCAAACGTCGTACCAGTCACCCTCTCCCTCATCATAAGAATATGTAGCTAATAAGTGAGGACATCAACAAACCTCCTAATCCTCTCTCTATCTATTGGGACCAAGCAAATGGCATGTCGAGCTAACTCGAAGATCCTCAACTCATACTGTAACAAGGTCATCTCCCCCTGACACAACCACTCAAACTGCATGCGCAACTCCTCTATGTGAGTGTATGGCACATACTTCTCCATAAAGAGAACGGAGAACTGTTGCCAGGAAAGGGGTGATGTACCAATAGGCCTACGTCTCTCAAAATCCTCCCACCAAGTGAGGCATCTCTAGAAAACTGATAAGTAGTGAAAGCGACCCCACTGGTCTCCAGAATACCTGCTGTATAAAGCATCCTCCGGCACTTATCCAAGAAACCCTAGGCAATCTCGCCATCTGCACCACTGAATGATGGAGGCTGAAGTCTACCAAACCTCTCCGACCTACGATGCTCGTCCTCTAGCATGGAAGTAACTACATAGTCTTGAGCAGCTGCAACCGGCTGGGCTGGGTGTGCCCCCGACGTCTGAAGTCCCTACATGACCTGCTCAGGTGTGCGAGCGGTGGAAGTCTGACTGCCTCCCCCGGCCTGAGAAGTATTTGCGGCTGTAGTGGCTAAAACCACCTGAGCTAGACCAGTGCAAACTGATATGATCTGATCCAAGGCCTCCTAAAGACCCGGAATCACAATGGGCATAGCTGGTGCCTGAGCTGGTGCCTGAGCTGGTGCCTGAGCTGGCGCTATTGGAGCGTCCATAACTGGGACCTGGTCTTGAACTGGGGCAACTGGTGGATCTGCAGGTGCTGCCTTAGCTGCTCTGCCCTTACCACAACCACGATCGCATCCTCGGCCTCTAGTGGCCACAGCTGGTGGTACTGGAGGTCGTCCATCCTGACCGGTAGCATGTGTCCTCACCATCTGTGAGAGAATACAATAACAGAGGTTTAGTACTCGGATCAACAAATTCGCATGACAAGAATTTCAAAGCAAAATATTTTCCTAAAGGTTCTGCAGCCTCTCGAGGATAAATACAGATTCCTCCATACCGATCCGCGAGACTCTACTAAACCTGCTCATGACTCATGAGACCTATGTAACCTAGGCTCTGATACTAACTTGTCACGACCCTAAACCCGGACCCGGTTGTGATGGCGCCTCTCATGAAGACAAGGCCATCCAACTATTCCTAATTCAATATTAAACAGTCAAACAACAAGAAAACAGTCTAAAGCATGATTAAATAATCCAAAATAGCAGATAATATGATAATTTTATGGAAGAACAACCCAACACTGCCCGATACCGGGGTGTCACTAGTCATGAGCATCTATACAAATCCGGAATACTCCAAATACAATTACAGAGTTTAATATAGAATCTAAGAACATGAAGAAATAAGATAAGGAAGAGCTCCGGGCTGCAAACGCCAACAGCTACCTAGAGACTCCTCAGATCCGCCTGAAGCTGGAAGGATCAACACTCGGGAGCGGGACTAGATATGTCTGAATCTGCACACAGGGTGTAGGGAGAAATGTGAGTACTCCAACTCAGTGAGTAACAAATGTAAATAAAGACTGAAAGCAAGAAATCACGTAAGGCACAAGGCATTTTATAATGAAGCAGAAAAACCGTTTAAAAATAGTAAATCAGTGAAATATAGGTAAAAATCCTTTAGCTCAAATTTATTTCATGAAAAGGCCTTTTTCAATGATTAAGCAGGTAATTGACAGATAATTAAGGGAAATAAACACATAGAAGTTCGCCCCTCGGGCACAGTATCAACAAAACCGCCCCTTGGGCAACATCTCAGAATAATACCAGCACCTCGAGCTCAATCTCATATCACAATGGGTACCACTAGGGGTGTGCAGACTCTTAGAGGGCCCCTTATGACCCAAGCGCAATAAAAATTCATCTCGTGGCATCAACACTAGGCTCTTGACTTCATATCAATCAAGCCACCTCATGGCGTACATATCTCAGGCCCTCGGCCTCAAATCAATATCAGTGTTTCCTCACTACATAGGCCCTCGGCCTTACTCAGTCAAAATCCTAACAAGCCACTCGGGCAATAGTAAAACAATGTTTCTCAGACCAAACATCATTTAAAATATCATTTAAGTATTAAAACTGAGTAGACATGGCTGAGTATGAAAAACAGTGAAAGTAACATGACTGAGTTCAAGTATAAAGTCAAAACAGTAAGGAAATGTTAATAAAAATCCCCGAAGGGTTCAAATAGTTGACACGAAGCCCAAATATGGCATTCAGCCCAAATAATGATGATACCAAATAGATTTCAGTCAAATATGTGGTAAAATCATCAATCGGGATGGACCAAGTCACAATCCCCAATAGTGCACGACCCCACGCTCGTTATCAATGTGTTCCTCACCTCAATATAGCACTACGATGTGCAAATCCGGGGTTTCAAACCCTCAGAACAACATTTACAATCATTACCCACCTCGAACTTGTCAAATGTCTAGCTCGCGACGAATTTCCCCTCGAATCGGCCTCCATCCGCATCGAATCTATCCAAAATCAGAACGAGGACATCAAAATAGGCTAAGGGAATAAAGCCCAAGCGAAAACAATCAATAAATGACACAAATCTCGAAATTACCAAAACTCGACCCCGGGGCCCACACCTCAGAATTCAATAAGTTTTACATCAATAGATTCGTTATCTCCCTATGAGTTCATACATATCAAAAGTCCAGAAATCCGACCTCAAATGGACCATCAAATCCTCAATCAAAGGTCTCCAACACTAAGCCATAGTTTCCCCAAATTTTCACCCTTTATTTCCATAATTTCTAGCTCTAATCCATGAAATAATAGCATAGATACGAGTTTTAAGTCCAAATTTCTTACTCAATGAAGTTCCCTTGAAACCTTTCTTTCAAATCGTCCAAAAGCTCCAAAGCCGAGATAAAAGTGGTAAAATAGCTCAAAATTCGCGAAGGACACAATTTATATTTTCTGCCCAGGGATTTTCGCATCTGCGACACAATAACCACTTCTGCGGTGCCGCATATGCGGCCACATAACTGCTTCTGCAGTCTTCATTTAATGGACCAAAATCGCACTTGCGCTCAACATTCCGCACCTGCGGCTTCACAGGTGCGATCCCACAACCGCATCTGCGGTTCCTAACAATTCCTCAGTAATCCGCCTCTGCGGCTCCTGTTCCGCATGTGCGGCGTTGCACCTGCGGTCCCCAAACTTCATGTGCGAAAATACCAAAAGCAACAAATGTTCAGCAGCTGCAAATATTCCTCAAACTCCCCGTCAACCATCTGAAATCACCCCGAGGTCCCCGGGACCTCAACCAAAAGCACAAATATATCCCAATAGCTTATTCAAACTTGTTCCAATCTTCAAAACACCTCAAACAACATCAAATCAACCAAAACACATCGGATTCAAGTCAAACTTTCTAAACTCTTCCAAATTCTGCCTTTGATAAAAAAAACCAACCAAACCACGTCCGAATAACCTAGGATTTGCACTCATATCCCAAATGACCCAACAGAACTACTGCAACTCTTGAAATTCCATTCAGACCCCTATATCAAAATCTCACCTGCCAAACAGAAATCGCCAAAATATCAATTTCGCCAATTCAAGCCTAAATCTACTCTGAACCTCCAAAACCCATTTCGATCATACTCCTAAGTCTCAAATTACTTTCCGAAGCTAACTGAACCATCGGAACTCATATCCAATCCCTCTAACACACAAGTCAATATCCGGTTGACGTTTCCAACCTAAACTCACTCCAAAGAGACTAAGTATCTCAAACCTTACCAAAATCATTCCGGATTCGATCGGACCAACCCGATACCACATAACACAGATAAGCAAAACATAAATAAGCAGAAATAGGGGAAATAGAGCAGTAACTCTTGAGACGACTGGCTGGTTTGTCAGACTTAGCCTCGATTTCTTTAGCTAAATTAGTTGTTTGTAGTTGTATTTACGTAATGAAATTCATTTGTTTAGATTTGGCCCATTCGGAGTTGGATACTAGTGGCAAGAGCGTGATCTCGGATTGATTTCGAGCCGGTTCTAGGTAAGTGGCATGTCTAACCTTGTGTGAGGGAACTCCCCTTAGGATTTGATACTGTTGTTATATGAATGCTGTGTACGTGAGGTGACGAGTGTGTACACGTGCTAATTGTTGAAAACCCCCATTTTCATTAAGTAAATATCTATGTTTTCTTGTAATTGAGCAACACTTGTACTTGAAGCCTCTTGTTTAGTTCAGGAAAAGCATGCTTATGTGATCTAATTGTCTTACCTCCTTTAACTGCTTACTTGTATTCTGTGCAACATGTTTAGAGTAGAATTCTTGTTTATTCTCGAATAGAACTGTAGACTCTTTTTTGAGACTGTTGTGTATTTAATTTAGGACTACGGGATGATATTCCAGGAGATTCACCTTGCATGTTTACTTTGGGACTACAGATCGGTATTTCGGGAGATCCCCCTGCATGTTTACATTTGGGATTACTGGACGACACCCGTGAGATTCCCCTGTACTGAATATTTACTTTGGGACTACGGATTGGTATTCTGGGAGATTCCCCTGCATATTTATGATTCAGACTACGGGACGATATCCCGGGAGATCCTCTGCACATTTACGTTTGGGACTACTGGACAATATCCTAGGAGATCCTCTGGTGCTATGTCTGTGTACTGAGTATATTTTGTCTGTGATTTTACTCTTTATCGATTGTTAGTATTTTTAATTATTGTGTCACAGTCATACTGTTTTACCTTATTTTATATATAAATAACCAGTAGGGTCCTGACCTTCCTCGTCACTAGTCGACCGAGGTTAGGCTTGACACTTACTGGGTATTGTTGTGATGTACTCATGCCCTTTCTTGCACATGTTTTTCGTGTGCAGGACTAGGTTCTTCTACTCGGCCATACTATCAATGAGACGAGGCGATTCTTAGAGTCTTCGAGGTATATCTGCCGCGTTCGCAGACCGAGAAGTCCCTCTCTATTCTCTCTTTTAGCTATAGAGCTTCTGTAATTACTTTGTTTAGACTTCTGGAGTTAGAACATTATGTAATTCCTCTAGTTTGTGATTCATGAGATTCCGGGTTTTGGGAGTGTTAATATTGGTCGACAGTGTTATTATTGTATATACCGAGCGACATTTTTAAATTTTTCTATTATATTACTCGTAAATTGCTAGTTTTGTATCTTTATTTCCTTTTTTCGCAAATTGTTAGGCTTATCTAGTCGTAGAGACTAGGTGCCGTCACAACAGTTCACAGATAGAGAACTTGGGTCGTGACAATAAAAGAATGAAGTTACATGAAATAGGCATGCATTAATCGATAAATGAGAGTAGGAATGCAAAAGGAAAAAAAAAAAAAAGTGATGGTGCCATTTAATTGGAAAGTCATTAATAAATTGATTAACACACACTAATTGAGGTTTTCATATTAAGGACCTTTGCCTTAATATTGTTGAAAGTATAAATGAAGTGTTTAAAAAAGAGATCTTTACCGCACTATTAGAAAATGATAGATAGCAGGGTGTCGGTATGAGAAAAGCAACAGTTTATTTCAAGCTTTTGATTGAGACTGAGAAGGTTGAAAAGGGTTGGCTTCGTACCAGATTCAATAAAATTTTGGTCACACAAATGTCATGGATTATTTAAGGTTACACGTTTTAAAAATTTTATAATCTATCTATACTATATTAAAAATGGGAAGTCATTAAGTTAAATTAATTTTTTACCCTTTTTAAAAATCTATTATCCTACTTATTTAAAAAATTAAAATATTTAAATAAAAATAAGGACAAAATTATTCTGAAGAGGTGTGTATGTTAGAAGGTTTCACAATGGTAATGAAAAGTTTTGTTTAACCATGCCTTTTCATGCACTCATTTACAATAAACAAAAATCAGGTGCAGCCCTCCTATATGTAAAATTGTAAATCCCACCTACAATCTTTCACTTCTGACGACGCTTGTATAATCCATTTTTGCTTCTATCTTTATTCCATTTTAATTGATTTTTAGTCTTTCTTTCTGATTCACAATATTTGATTATTTTCAGATAAAAAAAGGAGTTAACTGCTGTTTTTCAAATTTGTCATCAGAGTAAAGAGCCTAGAAGTATTTATTATATTTCTAAAAAACAAACTAAGGTTAATACGATTAATTTCATTGTTAATTAAGACTAAAAGATGAATTCCTTAATATGCGTGAAAATCACCACAATTTTTTTTTTAAAATTAAAGTGGATCAGAGGGGTATTAAACTTCAATTTTTTTGCGTAAATGCTCGACGCTAAATTTCTACTACTTTTTGTGCTATAAGTAGGAGAGCTTCTGTTGACAAATTTGATTCTAGGAAATTACAAGATGAAATGTATCACTTGGCGCTGTATGTGGCTTAAAATGATACAAGGGTGTGAATTCAATGTTTTTATATCTGTTATTTTGTAATCTTTTGGACTATTAACTATTTTTCGTGTGTATTAAATGAAAGTAAATTAAATTACTTGGTATCTGTTGAAGTACGTTTTTTTCCCCTTGCATATGTTGGTTTAATTTAGTATCCATAGATTACGACCATAATAATATGTTTTCGGTTTAATTTTTTTCCTCGGTCAATTTTGGAGATTAAAAAGAAAGATAAGTATGATCTCATTATGTTTTTCTTTTGTTGGAAAAAGATGTCAAAATAATTGAAATCTTCCTTAGAAGAGAGCAATTTTATCAAATGAGAGAATATGATACAGAGAGAGAAACAGAACTGAGGAAGAAGAAGCTGGAAGAAGACGAGAGAGAGCAAAACAGAGAAAAGTTTTATTATTTTTAATTCTTCTAGTCTCAAAATATGTTACAAATGGAATATATATATATAACTAAACTGTGCTTAACCACTAACAGATGAGCTTAATACCTATTTAACTCCTTAACTAACTGTAACTACCTTTATTGTGAAATGACTAAATTACCCCTGCATTCTAATAATATTATTTCTCAACACTCCCCCTCAAGCTAGGTAGTGAAAATATGTTGTAAACTCCTAACTTGGAGCTTAAATAGTTATGTTGAACCTTACATAGCCCCTTAGTAAGTAAATCTGCAGGTTGATCTTTGGTGTTGATGTACTTAGTAGTTATCAAACCTTGTGTGATTTTTTCTCTAATAAAGTGACAATCTATTTCAATGTGTTTAGTACGTTCATGATATACTGGATTAGCTGCAACCTGCATAGCAGTCTTGCTATCACTATAGATGTCAATTGGAAGATTGAATTCTATTCCAATTTCTTTTAGGAGACCTTGTAGCCAAATTATTTCAACAACAGTAGCTGTAATACTTATGTATTCAGCTTCAGTAGAGCTTCTAGATACAATTGTTTGCTTCTTAGACTTCCAAGAGACCAGTGAATTGCCAATTTTGATAAGATAACCAGTTACAGATCTTCTAGTATATGGGCATGCAGCCCAGTCAGCATCACAATAGGCTACTATGTTATTGTTGTTGTTACTTAATAGTATGCCTTGACCTGGTTGACTTTTGATATATTTGATAACCCTTAATGCTACCTCCATGTGAGATCTTTTTGGCTGTTGAAGAAATTGACTTAATATTTGAACACCGAATGATATGTCAGGTCTAGTCATGGTTAGATAGAGAAGTTTTCCCACTAGTCTTTGATAAGCTTTTTGATCTGCTAGTTGTTCACTTCTTGAGTTCTTTATGTTGTTGCAGTGATCATCAAATTCTTTTGTTGTCAGTTTGATATTTGTATCTAGTGGAGTGATAGCAGGTTTAGCAGCAGATAACCCAACTTCTGATATGAGTTCTAATGCATACTGCCTTTGATGCATTAGAATACCTTGCTTGGATCTAGCAAACTCTATGCCCAGAAAATACTTCAAGTATCTAAGATCTTTCATTTTGAATGTTTGTTGTAGCACAGTTTTTGTTTCAACTATTAGTTTTAGGCTATCCCCTGTTATTAGCATATCATCTACATAGACTAGTACAATGGTAATTCCTTCTTATGTTCTTCTGATACACAATGAGTGGTCAAATTGACTTTGTTGAAACTGATTATTCAAAAGTGCTTCAGTTAGTTTTGCATTCCACTATCTAGGGGCTTGTTTAAGTCCATATAGGGATTTAATGAGTCTGCACACAGGTTTATTCTCCCCCTGACTCTTAAATCCCTGTGGTAGTTCCATGTATATTTCATCATATAAGTCACCTTGTAGAAATGCATTGTAGACATCCATTTGGTGTATGTTCCAGTTTTTTGCAGTAGCAATAGCTAGGACAGTTCTAACAGTTTTTATCTTAACTACAGGTGAGAAAGTTTCTTGATAATCAATACCTTCCTTTTGACTATATCCCTTTGCAACTAATCTTACCTTAAATCTTTCAACTTCAACTGTTGATTTATATTTGATTGTGTATATCTATTTACATCCAGTAGGCACTTTCCCTTCAGGTAATGATACAATGTCCCAAGTATGATTTATTTGTAAGGCATCTATCTCAGTTTTCATTGCCTCAACCCATCTAGGATCTTTAATAGCTTCTGCATAAGATGGGGGTTCTGTCTCTACAGAGGTTGCTGCTATGTAAGCTTGATATTTAGAAAAAAGTTGATCATAGGAAACATACCTTGAAATAGCATATGGAATATCCTGATGAACATTTAAGGACACAAAGTCTTTCATCCAGATTGGAGGATGTTTATCTCTACTGGACCTTCTGCACTCTGGTTGCCCTTCATTTATGATGGAAAGATTTTGTGTTTGGTCATTTATTTGTTTTTCTGCATTTGACAGTGAGTTATCAGCTCTTTGTTGTGGTAGTTCTATTGTAGTATTGTCATCTGCTTGATATATGTACTCCAAAGAATCAAATGGCATTTCCATGTCTTCATTGATAGGAGAATATGAGTTTTTCAGGCTACTGTCATTTATTCTAAGTTGATCTTGATGTTCTGAATAGCTTGGAGTTTTCCTTTGTTGAGTTTCTAAATACCAGCTCTGTTGTAGTTCAACTGGTACTTGATTTACAAATATAGATTGACTGCTTGTCTTTTGATGTTTGAATGGGAATATATCTTCTTTAAAAATCACATCCCTACTAACGAAAAATACTTTCTCTGTTAGATCATATAACACATACCCCTTTTGTACTTATGAATATCCCATGTGAATTGCTGGTTTTGTTCTAGTCATTATCTTATCATTTTGATTTATAATCTTGGCATAGCACATACAACCAAGAACTTTTAAATGTTGATATGTAGGTTCCTGTGATGTAGTCTTTCATAAGGTGTTTGATTGTCAATCACTGAACTTGGAACTCTATTTATAAGATATACAGCTGCTAGAACACAATTTTTCCAAAATTTGATTGGTATGCTGGCTTGAAACCTTATGGCTCTTGTGACCTCAAGGATGTGCCTGTGCTTTGTTTCTACTATCCCATTCTGTTGGGGAATATAAGCACAAGTTCTTTGATGAACAATCCCTAGAGTTTGAAATAGATTACTACAGGCAGTGTTTAGAAACTCAGTTCCATTGTCAGTTCTTACAACTCGTACATTCTTATCATATTGAGTCTTTACATAGGTAAAGAAATATTGCAGAATAGTACATACATCTGATTTCAATTTAAGCAGAAACACCCAAGTCAATCTGGAGAAATCATCTATTATTGTTAAGAAGTACTTATTTCCATCGTGAGTGGCAATACTATAAGGACCCCATAGATCCATATGAACTAAATCAAAACGCTCAGTTGTTTTTATGCTACTTATAGGGAATGTAATCCTTGTCTGTTTTGCACATGGATAAATTGTGCACTTATTTAACTTGCTAGCTATTATATCTATCTTTACATGGATGATTTTATTCAAAACTTTAGTAAAGGTATGGCCAAATCTTTTGTGCCATAAATCTACATCTTCTATATTTGAACTTGACTGAATATCTTCACTTCTGGAAGCTAACATAACATCTTCTTTCTTTATGCTATCTGAACACTCAAAAATGTATAATGCACAATCTTCTCTACCAATCCCCTTCATTTTCCCAGTGAAGAGTTCCTGAAAATGCAGAAATCAGGAAAGAAAGTGGTTGAGCATTGTAATTCCTTTGTTAGTTTAGCAATAAAAAGCAAATTGTATTTAAATTGAGGAATATGAAACACATTTGATACTGATATATTGTTTGATAATCTGCTAGTACCAGTATGTGTAACATATGCTAGATCACCATTTGGCATATACACTTTCTTGGGACACTGAGTTTGTTTACAGTATAATTTTCTATCAGATTTATATCAGCTACCATGTGATTAGTAGCACCAGTATCGATTATCCATTTTGCAGAAGTAGTAGCTATTAAGGCATTACATATACCTGCTACATTTGCTGAAGAATTTCCTTCTGGATTGACAGCATGCATTTTATTGAGTAGCTGCAGGATTTTATCTTACTGTTCTCTACTAAGAGTGCATGTACCAAGGTTCCCTAACTGATTCAAATTAGTACTGTTGGCACCCATTTGACCTGTAATTTCCCTTTTATTTTCATTCATAGAATTGTTCTCAACTGTTTCATTATATCCCAAATGATCTGAAATCAGATTATAAGCAGCAGTATTATTTCCTGTATTTTTCTTCCCCTTTGTCTTAAAATCAGGAGGATATCCTACAATTTGTAGCAGTTCTCCTTACTATGACCTTTAAAATTACAGTAATCACAAAACAAATTGTAGTTTTTCTTGAATTTTCTAGTAGTTCATGTATATAATGCAGTATCAAACATTCATGCATTTGTACTTGGATTTGACCCTAAAGTTTCAGCATTTGCAGCCATTGATTTTTGGCTTTCATCACTCACAATTATAGCATAAGCTTGATTTACAGTTGGGAGGACTTCTCATAAGGATTTGACCCCTTGCATGGGAATAAGATTCGTTTAAACCCATTAAGAGCTGATATAGCTTCAATTTCTGCAGATATACAACAAAATCTCTAGACTTAGGACAATCACACCCTGGTGAAGGCACTAATACTTCAAATTCTTCCCACATGTCCTTGAGTTTAAAGAAATACACAAAAACAGATGAATTTCCTTGGCTTAGATTTGCAATTTCTCTATGAAGATTAAACGATCGTGTGCCATCAATTTTGTTAAACCTTTCAGAAAGATCATCCCACACTACTTGAGCACTAGAGGCATATATGATTCCTCCTAGCAAACCTTTAGACAAAGAGTTCATAATCCAAGATAAGACTATTGCATTCACTCGTTCCCAATGATTCCACATTGTTACCGGAAACACTTCTTTCTTGCATGTTCCATCTACTAAGCCTAATTTATTTCTACCTATCAAAGCAACACGCATAGATCTTTGCCAAATTGAGTAATTTTCAATCCCAGTCAATTGAAATGATATAATTTGAATACCACTTACATCTGCAGACGATAGGAACAAGGGATGATTATAATCAATTTCGGCAACTGCATTTCCTACATTCACCGGATTATTTGCATGCACAGCATTGGCATCTCCATTATCCATTGGATCTCCTTTAACACTCATTTCTTCGAGTTTTTTCTTTCTGATCCTTGACTTCTCTTGGATTGAGTCTTTAGTTCAAAAACCTTTTTTGTAATTTTCAGAGGTTGAATTTTGGCTTCGAGTTATTCGAGCATAGGCTCTAATACCATGAAATCTTCCTTAGAAGAGAGCAATTTTATCAAATGAGAGAATATGATACAGAAAGAAAGAAACAGAACTGAGGAAGAAGAAGCTGGAAGAAGACGAGAGAGAGAGAGAGAGAGAGAGAG
>MDKF010311945.1:0-11187 GCA_026770625.1 Nicotiana glauca | reverse complement strand
ATTGGACTTATGGACTGTTAAATGTATAATTCTTAGCTGAACTTTAGTATATTCAATAGTTAATTGGTTGTTGATATCAATCTATATGTGATTAGGAATTAAAAGGATCATAAGGAAATATAGTTATAACCGTATAGATTTAGTTGATTACATGAATGATTAGTTTTAGTTTGAATTAACTGAAATCTCTAAGCATCATCTTTTCCTATTTTATTTGTATGAATAGCTATGAAAAATTGTTAAGTATATCACTATAATAGGTTAATGATTTTCAAATTGTTTGAAATTTTACAATTTAGGAGGACTGAAAGTTAGTATCGTTTAGTATCGTATGCAATTGAAACGGGACTTTACATTTGGTATTGAATATAATTCATGTGAAATTTGGAATGTTTTGTTCTATTAAAATCGAGCAGTATATGGTTTAGTTTAGAATAAATTGGATTGTTAATAAGTAATGATTATGTTAGTTTTTACTTAGCGTGACTTAGATTACTAATGTGATTAGATGTTAAATAAAATAATTTTTTAGCTTAGTTCATAGCTTGTTATGTAGATCACTGTAATTAATTCTGAAATTTGATCATTGATAAAAGAATTATAGATATAGTAAAACATGAATTAATTAGCTTTGTTCACAACACAAATGATAGTCAATTAGTAAATAAAATGATTCCCACGCATCAAATCTGATTCGATCCCGTGATTATTTTCATGTAAATCAATTGGCCTGTTAATATGAGTAAATCACACGCCCAAAGAAGGTTGTGGCCTGAATGAGACATCTTTGTCTCTATAAAATAAAATAAAAAACTATGTGGCTTAGATGGGCCAAAGGCCATAGAAATTTTTGCTTACTTAATATGAACTACATCGTAATTATTGGGCCGAATTTCCTAAGGCCCAAAGTCACTTTGAATTATTTCATGCTGAAATTATATTAGGAGCAGGGAAATTAAATCATAAATATCAAAGTCGGATTTTGAATTAGGTAGCGGGTTCAAGCTAAAAGGTTTTATCCTTTTGTTTGAATCCGGACTTGAATTCAAGATTTGAATTTATATTCGTGAATTCATTAACCTTTAGAGACAAAACAAATAGAAAACTCAGCATATTTTAGTTTGGCCTTAATTAATAAAAATGAGACGAGCCTCGCCAAATCAAATATACAATTGCGGGTCCCTCAATAATTACTTACTAAAAATACTTAGTATTCGGGATAGGCCGTTTAGAGAATTTTACGGTTTTCCCAAAAGATAAAAATACGTTAGCCACTTTAGGCGCAATTTTTAATAATTTTACCTTGCTAATACGGGTGTGCATTTCATGCAATCCAAATCCAAATCCAAAAACGTCGAATAAGAATGTGTCGAGGATCCGGGTGCATTTCATGTGACGTGATCCGAAGGCATGTTCTTAAATGACGTTCACTTTCTTAAATAAGATAATTGACAGAAGTGGTTATTAATTCTAAAAAATGGCACAAATAGGGTAACATGTATAAAGATCAAATTTTAGCCAAATATAACAGTTGAGCGACCGTGCTAAAATCACGGAAAATGGGAATGCCTAATACTTTCTCTCGGGTTAACATAATTTCTTACCCGGATTTCTGGCTCGCGACTGTTAAACAGAGTCAAACCTTTCCTCGATTCGAGATTCAAACTAGTGACTTGGGACACCATAAATCTCCTAAGTGGCGACTCTGAATCTTAAATAAAAACGAATCCCGTTTCGATTCTCCTTAAATTGGAAAAACTCCTTTCTTTATTATATCCCTTCCCGGGGTGTAGTAAAAGCTGTAAAAGCTAGCGGAAAAAGGAGGTGTGACAGCTCTGGCGACTCTGCTAGGGATAATAACCCAGAACTTCGGTTCAGGGTTCAAGAATTTGATCTCAGTTAAATTGTTGTATTTGGCTTTATTTGATTTTGATACATGTTCCATGCCTTACGTGCTAAATGTTTTTACCACTTAATATTTGTTGAATTGTATATAAATTGTCGCGAATCCCTCCCTCTTTCTGAGTCTTCTACATTATGGAGAAGGGTGCACTTCGTGTAGCTTCTCTTCTGTTAGAGTCTTTTTCCCAAATTTAGAATGAGGTTTGGATAAGTTGCAAAGCCGGGCGAGCTTCTGTATCCCCGGTACGCTGCCTCTCCCTCGGCCCGAGTTGTCCGCTCGGGTAAGCCAGGTCTATACCAATAAACCTAGGGTTTGAACCTAGATGAACAATAAACTCATGCCGGATCCCTAATAGGACGCTTATTTGCATCACGTGCATTTTGACTTAGGGGACTCAACACAGGGGTTGGGTCCGTCTAGGACAGGTGACCCGAATTAAAATGACCATCTTGATGCATATTTACGTGCTACTTGCATTTATTTGCTAGGCTCCTCATGTTGACCAGTTTGTATACCATGACTGAAAAAATTGTGAAAAATAGCAGTGTTAGGACTAAGGAAGGATAACCATTTATTGAAAAAAAATCCAATAGTACCGAAATGCTGCCAGATTTTAAAAAAAATATACAAAATAGAAAAGAGAAAATATTTGAAAAATGGAAAGTAATTTGTTGGTCAAAAATAGTTTTGATTTTGGCCAATTGGCCCGAACTACGCTGGTTTGATTCTCACCACGTGTGAGATACGTAGGCAACCCTTGACGGGTCCAACCACCCCTTTCGCAAAAATAGCCAAAAAATGTTAAATTTTGATTTTTGTAAATAATTCGGGTGGCGCTATTCTTGTTTAAAATAAGCCGAATGTTCCTCAAAAGGACGTCGGAAGGTCGTTTTTACAAGAACAGCCACTCTGAGTCAACTTTAAATAATTTGCGGGCACAACCTTAAAATCTCCTTTTTGGAAGTGCTGAAAGGTTGTATCTGCAAAAATCAAGTTTGGTCATTTAACAACTTTACAAAAATAACCCCTTTATCAAAATAAACCATTACATGGTCGGGTTTTGCTAAAATAGCCACAATTGGTATTAAAACTTTCTCAGTCTTGCGATTGGCCTGTGGTGATACTGAGTGACGCCCCATGGGCCCCAGGATGAGAGATTTTAATGAAATTTTAATCATTGAGTATGTAGTTTCTTAAACGAAATTTTTTGCAAAAATAGCTAATTTTCCTTTTAATCATTAAATTCCTTCAAATAAAATGTGCAGGATGAATTCAAATGACATCGAAACCTTCTCAGTCCTGAGCGAGATACCCCTTAAGCTCCATTTATGGTGGGATGACCTCAAAAATGAAAGCAAAAAATCAGTGGTAAAAATTCTAGGTGGCCTTGTGGGACTTATGAACATAAAACCGAGAAAAGATATTCTTGAAGCCTTAATACCGTTTTGGGATCCGACTCGAAATGTCTTCAGATTCTCTGATTGTGAGCTCACACCAACATTGGAAGAAATAGCAGGGTATGCCGGTCTTAATGGAAACATGCGAAATAGATATCTTTTGACGCCGAGACCGGTCACACTCCACAAGTTTTAGATTTGTTGAGTATCAGTCGGGATGTCCAAGACCCGTGTTTAGAGGATGGGTGTTGTACTTTGCATTTTCTCTATTATCGATATGGCAACCCAAGAGTTTTCGAGGAACCTAACACCGGCCTGACACATGCTGGAAATAAAGATAAATGGGAGGCTCGGCGAGGGTTAGCATTTATGGTGGCCTTCCTAGGAATTGTAATTTTCCTAAGGAAAGATGGAAATATAGACCTCGGGCTAGTAGGAAAGGTGGATGTAGCTATGAATAAACCTACCAGCGCGGTGGTCTCCTTAATTGTAGCTGAGATATATCAGGCTTTAACTAAGTGTCGAGAAGGGGAGAAATCCTTTCAAGGGTGTAATCTCTTATTGCAAATGTGGATCCAAGAACATTTATGCCATCGCACGGGATACATGAATTTTGGGTTGACTAGACTTAGTTGCATCAATGAGTTTGAAACCCGGGTTACAGGCATCAAGTTTCCCGAAGGTGTTAAGGCTTGGACATCATGTTTGAGATCTTTAAATGCGGATAAGGTCGAATGGGCTTATGGGTGGCTTCCCGATACTGAAGTTGTCTATACTTCAGCAGAAGTCCCATATATTCTTCTAATGGGTATTCAGAGCATATAAACTTATGCACCTTATAGGTCTTGCGGCAATTTGGAAGGTTCCAAACAATACATAATGATGAGGATTTGAGTGAACAAATTATTGAGTTAGGTCCCAAAGCTACCTTCCTGGAAGCAAGAATTAGAAAGATATGGAATGAAAGTCAGTTTCTACAACCCGACACCATGATAGAGGATCGAGCAAGGGATGAAGTGGATCCTGAATATTTGACGTGGTTCAACAAAAGGTTTCAAATTTCTGGGAGGCCTGCTAAGAGGCCTCATGTACAACAGTTTACTGATGGAGCCCAAGTCCAATGGTATTGGTTAGCAAAGGAGAAAGAATATCGAGTTAAAATTAGGGCATTGGAGCAACAGGTGCGAGACCTTCAGTTTGAGAAAAGTGTGGAAATTGCAGCCGATGAAGGAGAGAAAAAGAAAATGACCCAAGAAAATGAAGCTTTAAAGGCACAGATTCAACAAATGAAAATCAATGCTAGAAACCGAGAAAGAAGTGTGTCTGAAGAAAGGTTGATCAAGGGATTGAAAAAGCAAATTTCTGATTGTCAAGAGGAGTTAGAAAAATCATAAAGGAACATGGCGAGACTTCGAGCACACTGGGCCAATAAAATTGAGGAAAGAGCCTAGTATGTTCAACAGATAAAAAGAGACTATGAAGGGACCATTGCCAACATGAGAAGAAAAGCAAATGCTCGGGAAGAAAAAGTAGCTCGGTTAGACAAAATTTTCAGGCTGAAAGGGATCATTGTTATGAGATGATTGCTGAAATTCAAAAGGAGATAAAATTACTACAAGATCTTCATCTCCAAGATTATCAAGTACTTGAAGCTCAGACCCGACAGATAAGTGGACTTCTCCAGGAAAAAGGCCAAATTAGGGAAAGAATTTGAGGCATTGCACGCTATGTTGTTAAAGGGTGCCGATATGGTGAAAAGATGGGTTATGCCACTTATTCTGCAGCATTGATGATATTTGTCTGACAAATTATGAATGATTTGGATCAATTACAAAGGGGTCTTACAAGCAGGCCTGCGGCGATGCCGAATGATGCCCCGCGGGCCCCAGGGTTTGAAGCTTTGATGTACTCTTAAAAAGAAAAATAGTAACTAAAGTTTTGAGTTTGTATTTTTGATTTAAAAAATGGATTATTAGATTAGTATTGATGTAATCATTTGTCATTAATGAAATTTGAAAATTCCCAAAAAATTGTATTTGTATTTTTTTTTTGTTTTTGATTCAAGCACAGTTGCGATATATAGGCAAATTTTTATAGGACCGATCGTAACCATATAAAAACACAAGTCAAAAGAACAGTGGAAAATAAAAGAAAAGTGAAAAATAAAAGAAAGAAAAGAAAGAGAGAGGAAAAAGCCGCAACAAAAGAAAAAGGCGAAGCAAGGAAAAGGCAAAACGAAGGAAGCCATAATTGAGAAAGCCGGGATGATGCATGTGGCCAAGCAAAATTGTTTAAGTGCATCTATGCTACCAATGTGCGATTATTTGATTGATAATGCCCTAACCACTAATAACATTGTTGTTGTTGATGAGTCCAGATAGATGGTTTTAGCTAGCTGGCATTCTGGCAACTCATCCGTACAATACCCGTTCCAAAGATATGTCAAAAATGGTTAGCCAAGAGATTGAAGCCACTATTGTTGACCCGGCTAGGGATGAAGAAATAGTGGATGTAAATGCTATGAAAGAAGAAATGTACAAGCTGAAACAACAAATGGCCGAAATGTACTAGGCCTGGGCAAAAGGACAACCCTTACCTACTTATCCTGCTAATCCCACCTATGTTCCTCCACCAGTTCAAACACAAGATTCTCCTACCGTAAATTCTTCCCCGACCTACCCTACATATCCACCATATTATGCAACCACATCTCAAACACCACCACCTCCACCACCAAAGCAAATCCCACCACCTCCACCACCAGTCGCTCCTGTGTACGTGGCTCCTCCACCCGCCATGTTACATAAATCTTCAAGTAAACCTCTGTTCCACACTCAAGAAAACCATTACTATCCACCCAAACCCACTTTTAGACATCATGAGCCATAACCTTACACTCCTCTCATTGATATATCTGAAGAAGAGAAACCGCCTAAGAATCCCGAGCAGGAGGAAATGATTCGCAAAGTAAAAAGTCTAGAACAATCGTTCCAAAACATGCAAGGTCTTGGAGGGCAAGTAAGTGTGTCTTATAAAGACCTGTGACTGTTTCCAGAAGTCCAACTACCTATGGGTTTTAAATTACCAAAGTTTGATCTTTATGATGGGCATGGAGACCCTGCGGCCCATTTGAGGGGGTTTTGTAGCAAAATGAGGGGTGCTGGAGGAAAAGATGAATTGCTAATGGCATACTTCAGCCAGAGCCTCAGTAGGTCGGCTTTAGAGTGGTATACTAGGCAGGATCACACCCGATGGTATACATGGGATGACTTAGCCCAAGCCTTTGCAAATCATTTTCAATATAATCTGGAGATTGTTCCCGATCGTCTCTCCTTGACCAAGATTGAAAAGAAACCTGGGGAGAGTTTTAGAGAATATGGATTTCGATGGAGAGAGCAGGCCGCGAGGGTCGATCCACCTATGAAAGAGGGTGAGATGGTGGATTATTTTTTGCAGGCTTTAGAGCCTACCTATTATGGGCATCTAGTATCAGCGGTGGGGAAAACTTTCAATGAAGTTGTCAAGATGGGAATCATGGTAGAAGAGGGTTTGAAGTCAAATAAGATTATGAGTTACTTCGCAATAAAAGCAACCATCCAAGCCATCCAGACTGGCACTGGAGGGGTTTTGGGAAAGAAGAAGAAAGAAGAAGTTGCTGTGGTGGAATCTAGGACATGGTCCAAGGGTCCTTCACCCTATTATCACCAACCCCGTCCATATCATCAATCATATACACATACACCATATGGCCCATCACAACCTTACTATCCACCCCTTGTTCCCTACTTCTCAGTTCACCATGCCCAAACTTATCCTCAACCTTAGGCACCATGGCGTGCACCCATAACACCTATCACACCCAAAATGCATACCCACCTCCTAGAACATACAGAAACCCCGGTGGAACTGGTTTCCGCCCAAACCCTACTGCCAAGAATGACAGGTTGCAAAAGAAAAAGACTTTCACTCTGTTAGGAGAATCTTACACTAGCTTGTTCCACAGGTTGAGGCAGCTTGGAATATTAAACCCCATTGAACCAAAAATACCAAACCCTCCCCCAAGGAACTTGGACCATTCAGTCAATTGTGAATACTGCTCAGGAGAACCAGGACACGATACGGAGAAATGTTGGCATCTGAAAACTGCCATTCAGTAACTTATTGATACCAGGAGAATTGAAGTGCAGGCTCCGAAAACTCCCAATATCACGCATAATCCATTACTAACTCATCATGAGGCTCATATGATTGAGTTAGTACAGAGGGGAGAGTGAAAGAAGCCATCTCAAACGGTGATGATGATAAAGGCGAGTGAAAGTAAAGCAAATGAGAAATCAATTGATGGGAAAGCATTGATTGCAAGGGAACAGGTGGTCAATGAGCCAGGTTGATAGTGAAGCCAGAACCTGTGAAAGTGACAATACCAGGAGTAATTGTTAAGCCCGTGTTGGATGTAAAGGGTGCTCAAACAGAACCGGTCATCATTAAACCGGTAACTCAACTGCCTGTGGTAAATGCAAAGGTTGTTCCGTGGAATTATGATAAAGTGACTGTTATGTATCTAGGAAAAGAAGTTAAAGAGGAAGTATGCGAAATGCATAGGTTGACTAGATCAGGGAGGTGTTTTGCCCCTGAAGAATTGAGAAAAGCTAAAACAGCTAGAGACAATCCGGCACCGGTGAAAATAGCTGTTGCTGAGGAAGAAGCTGAAGAATTTTTGAAAAAGATGAAGGCACAGGACTATTCAATCGTGGAACAAGTAAGGAAAACGTCGGCGCAGATCTCACTATTGTCTTTACTGATCCATTCGGATGAACATCGCCAAGCGTTAATGAAGATTTGAAGCACATGTGCAAGAGAAGATTACTGTGAATCATCTCGAGAATTTTTTTTGAGGTTAACAGGGTAACATTCTCTGATGATGAATTACCGATGGAAGGAACTGAACACAATAGAGCCCTGTACCTCACAGTAAAATGTGAAGATTCCGTGGTGACTCGGGTGTTAATTGATAATGGATCTAGTGCCAACATTTGCCCTCTATCCACTCTAGAGAAGTTGAAGGTTGACAATGAAAGAATTCATAAAAACAGTATTTGTGTATGGGGATTCAATGGTGGAGGGAAGAATACAGTGGGAGATATTGTTCTGGAACTTACAATAGGGCCTGTGGAATTCACGATGGAGTTCCAAGTGCTTGATGTTGCTGTGTCCTATAATCTTTTACTGGGTCGACCATGGATCCATGTTGCAAAAGCTGTACCATCTACGTTTTATCAAATGGTTAAATTTGAATGGGATCGACAGGAGATCGTGGTCCATGTGGAGGACAATTCATGCAATTCCATTACACCCTTTGAGGAAGTTGAAGATGATAAGGGCCCGTGGGTGTACCAAGTTGTGGATACAGTATCAGTTGCTAAAATCCCAGAAGGGGAGTATGTTCCTGTACCTAAGGTGGCTACTACATCTGTTATGGTGGCAACAGAGATGTTAAGGAATGGATTTCTGCCCGGAAAGGGTTTGGGAGCTTCATTACAGGGCATTATACAACCAGTGTCTCTTCCTGGTAATATTGATACTTTTGGGTTAGGCTTTAAACCCACTGATGCTAATATAAGGAGAGCCAGAAATTTAAAGAAGAAAGTGTGGACCCTCCCTAAACCTATCCCTCGCCTTTCCTGTTCTTTCGTCCGGTCTGGTACTAAAAGGCGCCCGGCAACAGTGATGCTCAACTCTATGATGATAAAACCTGACAAGGAATTGATTGAAAGGTTTGAAAGATTGTTCGATGAAGTGAATATGGTGGAAGCAGATGAGGGTCCGAGCAAAATTGATGTCCAGTTCGTGGAATCTCAGGCCAATCTTAATAATTGGGAAGCTACTCCTCTTCCAACTCGGAAGGAGTCATGGTAGTTAGTTTTTGATTTTCTTTTGAGTATTAAATCTGGATTATTTTCAAGGTTGTAATTCGGATTTCTATGTTCCATCCATTTGGATGAGTTAAACCTTGTCATCTTGCAAATTTCAATGAAATGCAATTTCTTTCTCTCTTCATTCCTGATAGCCTTTATTTTGTCTTTCTTTTCTCTTTTTTGTACAGTCCATTTTATGCTGATTTCAATAAAATGTCATGCATGAGGAGTTCTCGGCCTAGTCTTGATAATCAATGTGAAATAGTAATACAAGAAATTGAATGTGATGATGAGTTTGAGTATGATGACGAGGAGGCTTTGGAAGAAATTAGTAAAGAATTGAGTCAATATGAGGAAAAACCCAAACCTAACTTGAATGACACAGAGTCAATCAATCTGAGGGATCAGGAAAATGTTCGGGAAACAAAAATAAGTGTTTATTTGGAAGCCTCGCTCAGGGAAGAGATGATCAAGTTGTTGTTTTAATACAAAGATATCTTTGCATGGTCATACGATGATATGTCGGGTTTGAGTACTGATCTGGTGGTCCACAAATTGCCCACTTATTCGGAATGCCCTCCTGTCAAGCAGAAGTTGAGGAAATTTAAGACAGATATCAGTGTGAAAATCAAAGAAGAAGTCAATAAGCAGTTTGAGGCGAAGGTCATACGGGTTACCCGATATCCCACCTGGTTAGCCAATGTCGTGCCTGTGCCAAAAAAAAGATGGGAAAACCAGAGTGTGTATTGATTATCGTGATCTCAATAAGGCGAGCCCAAAAGACAACTTCCCACTGCCAAACATCCACATACTGATTGACAATTGTGCCAAACATGAGATTGGATCTTTCGTGGATTGTTATGCGGGCTATCACCAGATTTTGATGGATGAAGAAGATGTTAAAAAAATGGCATTTATTACGCCTTGGGGAACCTACTGTTATAGAGTCATGTCGTTTGGGTTGAAGAATGCAGGGGCAACATACATAAGGGGGATGACCACCATGTTTCATGATATGATACATCGGGAAATTGAAGTATATGTGGATGATGTAATTATCAAGTCAAGAAAGCAGTGTGATCATGTTAAAGACCTGAGGAAGTTCTTTCAGAGGCTCCGCAGGTACAATCTCAAACTCAATCCGGCAAAGTGTGCATTTGGAGTCCCATTAGGGAAGTTGTTGGGATTTGTAGTGAGCCGACGTGGTATTGAATTAGACCCGTCCAAAATCAAAGCCATCCAGGAGCTGCCGCCGCCAAAGAGCAAGAAAGAGGTGATGAGTTTGCTCGGCAGATTGAATTATATCAGCAGGTTCATTGCTCAGCTTACAGCGACTTGCGAACATATCTTTAAGCTGCTAAAGAAAGATGCTACGGTCAAGTGGACAGATGAATGTCAGGCAACATTTGACAAAATTAAGGAATATTTGGCTAGTCCATCAGTGTTGGTTCCGCCAGAGCCGGGAAGACCCTTGATCCTTTACCTAACAATGTTGGATAATTCTTTTGGCTGTGTACTGGGTAGCATGATGTTACGGGAAAGAAAGAGCAGGCAATTTACTACCTCAGCAAAAAGTTCACATCTTATGAGGTAAAATACACTCAACTGGAGAGGACATGCTGTGCTTTGACCTGGGTAGCGCAGAAGTTGAAACATTATTTGTCAGCATATACCACTTATCTCATCTCATGGTTGGATCCATTGAAGTACATTTTTCAGAAGCCCATGCCCACAGGGAGGCTTGCTAAATGGCAAATCCTGCTCACAAAATTTGATATTGTCTATGTGACCCGTACTGCGATGAAAGCACAAGCACTGGCTGATTATCTAGCGGAAAATCCAGTTGATGATGAATATGAACCGTTGAAAACATATTTTCCTGATGAGGAGGCAATGTATATTGAGGAATCAGAGCAGGATGAAAAACCTGGGTGGAAGTTGTTCTTTGATGGGGCTGCCAATAACAAAGGCG
>MU784938.1:21407-31999 GCA_026770625.1 Nicotiana glauca | reverse complement strand
TAATATATCTAAACAATTTAGTGTTCTAGCTACCTTAGTCACAAAATACACCTAGAGGGAACAACACAGTTAAACAGTGATAATTTGAATAGTAATAATATACATATTATACATAGTTTAATCTTTTTTATGATGATGCTATTATCTAATTAAATTTTAAAGTATGTAAGAAGTAAAACCTTAATCACACATCATTAGAGGTGTTAATTAAAAACCCAAAGGTAAGGAAAATTAAATAAAAAATCAAAAAGAAAAAGAAAGAAGAAAAAAGATTTGGTGGATATGTTGAGTTGTTGATATGAAATTCAACGAGTTCAAAAAAAATAATTATCATATACTATATAAAAGTAACATGTAACAATAGTCAATTGTGTTTAATAAGCGTAATTTGTGGTAAGAAAATGAGAAGAATGATGTGGTAGTAGTTACATAATACTAAATGTTAAGTAGTAGTAGTAGTTTAGGATAAAAGGTGGACTTATCACCTGCCCTGCCCTGCCCTGTTAAAAAATTTCAGAAATTAAGTTTTGTCCTGCCCCGCCCTATTTAACTGTTTTCCTGTCCTGCCCCATTAAGTGTTTGCTCTGGCCCGCCCCGCCCCGCCCCAATTGCCATCCCTACTAGGAGGGGATTAAATTCTTTAAGGAAACACTGTGAATTCAGTGGGCTCGAATTAATTATTGTCTCATTTATATTTACGTTTATACGCTAACGTTCTATTTTTTAAAATTATTATTTAAAAATACAGGATAATAACCAAAAACCAACATGAGGTACATATATATATCCGTTTTCTATTTGCAGCACTGATATGCTTCTCTCTGTCGTTTTGAAGACCTTCATCATTTTCTTTTTTTAATTCATCAATGAGCTTGATTAACATTTATTCTTGTTACAAGAAGATTATCCACGTGCCTAGAAATGATTTGGATATTGAACGAAAATGGTGTTCTGTAGGTGGCTTTCACGCAGAAAAACCTGTCAAGATCTAATCTGCAATTTCATTTTTTCATTTACTTTAATCCTTACTTACGCTCTGTATTAGGGTATCAAGTGGGCGGGTTTGACTGATTTTGGGAATGGTTAAATGACTCACCCAAAAGTTACTTAAATTAAAATGGGCTAAAATTTGGGTCAAAGCTCAATCCGCCCAACTCTTATCAAGTATTACTTAATGTGAGTTGTTTTCTTATGAGTTGTATAATTACAAAATAAGATTTTTTTTTTCTTTCTTTTATTGTGGTCATATATAGCATATCAAAAAAAAAATTCTAAGATATTTTGGCCAAGTTACTCCATGGATCAATTTAGGCTAAAATCAGCCTAACTTGGGTTGAGATGTGTTGACTGTTGGGTCAAGATGGACTGAGTTCGATAAATGAGCAGGTCAATAACCAGCTCAAACTTGGACAGGTTGGACGGGTCATCTGGGCTTGGGCCAAAATTAGCAGTCCTACTCTGTATGTATTCAGCTTTCTATATTAGGTGCATTATTTACTAGAAGAATTAACATAAATAGTCGTCCATTTAATTTTTTAAATTAAAAATAGCCGGTAAATATATAATACATGTGCAATATGTATAATTATGTATAACCGATATATACTTATTTATGTATACTGACTAGCATAAATAAACGTTGAATTTGACCGACAATTTGTATAATATGTTGTATTTACTAAGGGGTTCCTATTTTGCTTATTACATTACATTTAAATCTTGAATTCATGAAAATACAATTAAGATGCTTCATTCTGATCCAATCACCAAACAAGTTGCACTGCAAACAAGACTTTTAGTTGATTACGTGTTAGGTGTATTTTTGAAAAAAAGGCTTTCTATATAAAGTCAATAATGAGCTTTATGTTATGATAGATATAAATTTATGGTGGATGTCTACTCTTCTTCCATGATCTTCATCTCAAATGGTTAATGACATATTGAATGACATATTTTGTATGTTCAATGACATATTTCATGACATATTTTCTTCACTTTTTATGCCTATATAAAGGCCTTGTAATAGATAGGAAAATACACACAATTGAAGAAGAAAATCTCTTCCTTCTATCTTTCTCTCTATATCTCTATTTCTTGTTCATGTTTTACTAAATTGCTGTTATTTTATAACACGTTATCAGCACGACTCTAGCCTTGTTGAAAGTTAAGTTCAATTCTTTATCCGAAAGGTATAACAGGTTATCTTCTACATTTCTTCTTCTCTTCTTGTCATTCTAGTGGTATTGTACTGTATTATATGAATTAAGTCAATTTGTTATCATGATCATTACGAATCAATATGAATACTACACTGTGGCAAACAATTGCTAATTATTGGCGTTAAAATCCATCACCTTAAACCTATATTTTTATCAATATTTTGTCTTCATTTACAGAAATTGTTGTTTGGTATAATACATAACCTTTCATTCTCAAATCTGCATAAATACTAATAAATAGATTAAGGTTATCATTACCACTATATGTATTATGGCAACACAATTTAAGCATTCGTAATGTTTCTATTCATTTATTTATTTTCACTATCATCTTAATCATTTCTAATTCATTTATTTTCTTTGGTAGTTTTTACTATGTCAAATTTGTCAAAGCTTGAGTTTGTGGCACTTGACATTTCTGGAAAGAATTACCTATCATGGGTTCTCGATGCTGAGATTCACTTAGCCGCTAAAGGCCTTGGTAACACCATTACTCAGGGTAATGAGGCATCAAGCCAAGACAAAGCGAAGTCCATGATTTTCCTTCGTCATCATTTGGATGAAGGTTTGAAGGTTGAATATTTAACAGTGAAAGATCCACTTGAATTGTGGACTGGCCTGAAGGAAAGGTATGATCACCTTAAGCCTACGGTATTGCCAAGGGCTCGATATGAGTGGATGCACTTACGGCTGCAAGATTTTAAAACCGTAAGTGAATATAACTCTGCTGTATTTCGAATAACTTCACAATTGAAATTATGTGGGGAAGTTATAAATGATGAGGATTTGTTGGAAAAAACTCTTACGACTTTTCATGCCTCAAATATGGTATTACAACAACAATACCGTGAAAGGGGCTTTAAAAGGTATTCTGAGTTGATCTCATGCCTTCTGGTGGCTGAGCAACATAATACCCTTTTGCTGAAAAATCATGAAGCCCGTCCCACAGGGTCAGCTCCGCTTCCTGAAGCAAATATGGTAGCCAGACGTGATAAGTCTGGAAAAAGACTGAATAATAATCATGGTCATATGAATGTACGTGGGCATGGCAATGGTAAGAGACGATATGATAATCGTCATCGTGGTGGTCATGGCAAACGAGAGAACAATATGGGTTCTCAAAACAATCCTTCAAGAGGCAAAAATGGTAACTGCCACCGTTGTGGCATGAAAGGTCATTGGAAAATTGAATGTCGTGCACCTGAGCATTTTGTTAGGCTTTATCAAAACTCCATCAAAAGAAAGGCAAATAATGTTGGAGCATCTTCTGCTAATACCTTAGTGGAGTCACACTTGACCTTTAAAAATGATTCTGAGGCAAGGCCTTCAAACAAAAATGATGACAATGCCGAGACAAATCTTGCTTTGAAAGATGATGATTTTCAAGGTCTCGATGATCTTACTCATTTGGAAGTTGAAGATTTCTTTGCAGATCAAAACTAAAGTTTGATCATTTTATTGGGGAATGCAATTGTGTTGTTATTTTCAATGCTTTTATCTCGTCTAAAGTTGTTGTTTTTTTAAGTAGTACTTAAGTTGTCTTATATTGTCGTTGGTGATGTTAGTTTTTTCAGTATTTCTCATGATGTACTTTTATTTTTTTTATGAAGAAATTAAAATTTCCCAGTCTTCAATTGGATCCAAGATGAGTAATGAAGATATATGTCTTTTGGATAGTGCTACAACTCACACAATATTAAGAGAAAAGAAATTTTTCTCTTATTTGGTTATGAAAAAGGCCTATGTTAATACAATATCCGGTAGTACAAAGTTGATTGAGGGCTCCGGAAGAGCAACCTTATTATTACCCAAAGGAACGATATTAAATATTGATAATGCATTGTATTGTAGTAAATCTCAAAGAAACTTGTTGAGTTTCAAAGCTATTCGCCTAAATGGCTACCATGTTGAGACATCAAATGAAGGAAAGGTGGAATACCTTTATATTACTACAATAAAAGCGGGTAAAAGATATGTGCATGAAAAACTACCCGCATTTTCTTCTGGGTTGTATCACACAAATATTGGTGTGATTGAATCACATGGCATAGTAAACAAAAAGTTTACTACTTCTAATGATTTTATCATTTGGCATGACCGGTTGGGTCATCCCGGTTCTAACATGATGCGCAGAATAATAGAGAATTCAAATGGGCACACATTAAAGAACAAGAAGATTCTTCAATTTAAGGAATTCTCATGTGCTGCTTGTTCTCAAGGAAAATTGGTTATTAAACCATCATCAGCTAAAATTGGGATTGAATCCCCTGCATTTCTGGAACGTATACAGGGTGATATATGTGGGCCTATACACCCTTCGTGTGGACCATTCAAGTATTTTATGGTCTTGATAGACGCATCTACAAGATGGTCACATGTGTGCTTATTGTCAACTCGTAATATGGCATTTGCGAGATTGTTGGCCCAAATAATAAGATTAAGAGCACAATTTCCAGATTATGCAATTAAGACAATTCGTCTTGATAATGCTGGTGAATTTACATCTCATGTCTTTACTGATTATTGTATGGCCATTGGAATAAAAGTTGAGCATCCGGTTGCTCATGTCCATACTCAAAATGGTCTAGCAGAATCATTGATTAAACGCCTCCAATTAATAGCTAGACCATTACTAATGAGAACAAAACTTCCCCTTTCAGTGTGGGGACATGCTATTTTGCATGCAGCAACACTTGTGCGTATAAGACCAACCAGTTATCATGAAGTCTCCCCATTGCAATTGGCTTTTGGCCAAGAGCCAAATATTTCCCATCTTAGAACCTTTGGTTGTGCGGTATATGTTCCAGTTGCTCCACCACAACGCACAAAGATGGGTCCCCAAAGAAGGTTGGGGATATATGTTGGGTATGAATCTCCTTCTATTATAAAATATCTGGAGCCTATGACCGGAGATTTATTTACAGCGAGATTTTCTGACTGTCATTTTGATGAATCAATATACCCAACATTAGGGGGAGAAAATAAGCAGCTGAGAAATGAGATAGATTGGAATGTATTGTCACTATCTCATTTAGATCCTCGAACAAATCAATGTGAACAAGAGGTTCAAAAGATAATTCACTTGCAAAATATTGCAAATCAACTGCCAGATGCGTTCACTGACCTGCCAAGGGTGACTAAGTCATATATTCCAGCTGCTAATGCTCCAGTTCGAGTTGATATCCCGGTAGGACAATCAATTAAAGCAAATGAGCTTAAACCACGCTTGAAACGTGGTAGACCCGTCGGTTCTAAGGATAAAAATCCTCGGAAAAGAAAAGGAGTAAATGATCAAAGTGATCATAATACGGAGGTAGTGGCTCAAGAAGAGCACATAGACATAACAAATGATAGGACCTCAAGGGAAGTTCAGGTACCTGAAAATGATGATGATGGAGAGATCTCAATAAGTTATGTCTCAACGGGGAAAACATGGAACCGAAATAGTATTGTTATTAATAACATATTTGCTTATAATATTGCTGTTGAAATAATGCAACAAGACGAGGATCTTGAACCAAACTCTGTCGATGAATGTAGACAGAGAGATGATTGGCCAAAATGGAAAGACGCCATCCAGGCAGAATTAACTTCACTTGTGAAACGTGAAGTTTTTGGACCTGTAGTGCAAACACCTGATGGTGTTAAGCCTGTTGGATATAAATGGGTCTTTGTACGTAAAAGGAATGAGAAAAATGAGGTACAAAGATATAAGGCACGTCTAGTTGCACAAGGATTTTCACAAAGGCCTGGTATCGATTATGAAGAGACATATTCTCCTGTTATGGATGCTATAACATTTCGTTATCTCATTAGTTTTGCTATCCATGAAAAGCTTGACATGCATTTAATGGATGTGGTTACAGCATACCTTTACGGTTCACTTGATAATGAGATATACATGAAAATTCCCGAGGGATTTAAAATGCCTGACGCACATAATTCAAAGTCTCGGGAAATATTTTCAATCAAATTGCAAAGATCTTTGTATGGTCTAAAGCAATCAGGAAGAATGTGGTATAACCGCCTTAATGAGTATTTATTAAAAGAAGGTTATATAAATGATGCCATTTGTCCATGTGTTTTTATAAAGAAAACAACATCAGGGTTTGTTATACTTGCTGTATATGTTGATGACATAAACCTTATTGGAACTCCTACAGAACTCCAAAAGGCAATTGATTATTTAAAGAAGGAATTCGAGATGAAAGATCTCGGAAAGACAAAATTATGTCTTGGTTTGCAAATTGAACATTTGGCAAACGGAATTTTTATTCATCAATCTGCTTACATAGAAAAGGTATTGAAACGGTTTTACATGGATGGAGCACATCCATTAAGTACTCCGATGGTTGTTCGATCACTTGATATGAATAAGGATCCATTCCGACCTCAAGAAGAGAATGAAGATCTACTTGGTCCTGAAGTACCATATCTTAGTGCAATCGGTGCACTAATATATCTTGCCAATACTACAAGGCCTGACATAACCTTTTCAGTTAATGTCTTAGCAAGATATAGCTCTGCTCCTACAAGGAGACATTGGAATGGAATCAAACACATATTGCGGTATCTAAAAGGGACTACCGATATGGGCTTATTTTATGGAAATAATTGCAGTCCCGATCTTGTTGGTTATGCTGATGCTGGGTATTTATCTGACCCACACAAGGCTCGATCTCAAACAGGTTATGTGTTTACCTGTGGAGGCACTGCCATATCTTGGCGATCGACTAAGCAATCAATTGTGGCTACTTCATCTAATCATGCGGAACTAATTGCTATTCATGAAGCAAGTCGAGAGTGCGTGTGGTTGAGGTCTATAATACATCTTATTCGAAACAAATGTGGTTTGAAATGTGACAAATTACCCACGATTTTGTATGAAGACAATGCAGCATGCATAGCTCAATTAAAGGGAGGGTTCATAAAAGGAGATAGGACAAAACACATTTCACCAAAGTTATTTTTCACACATGATCTTCAAAAGAATGGTGATATCAATGTGCAACAGATTCGTTCAAGTGATAATATGGCTGATTTGTTCACAAAATCTCTACCGACGTCAACCTTCAAGAAGCTAGTACATAAGATCGGGATGCGTAGGTTTAAGGATGTGAATTGATGCTCTCATCAGGGGGAGTTAATACGCGTTGTACTCTTTTTTCCTTACAAGGTTTTGTCCCACTGGGTTTTCCTTGCAAGGTTTTTAACGAGGCAACCAAAAGGCGTATTTCTAAATATGTGTACTCTTTTTCCTTCACTAGATTTTTTTTTCTCCATAGTTTTTTTTTTTCCTAGTAAGGTTTTAACGAGGCACATTATCTATGGACATCCAAGGGGGAGTGTTATGATAGATATAAATTTATGGTGGATGTCTACTCTTCTTCCATGATCTTCATCTCAAATGGTTAATGACATATTGAATGACATATTTTGTATGTTCAATGACATATTTCATGACATATTTTCTTCACTTTTTATGCCTATATAAAGGCCTTGTAATAGATAGGAAAATACACACAATTGAAGAAGAAAATCTCTTCCTTCTATCTTTCTCTCTATATCTCTATTTCTTGTTCATGTTTTACTAAATTGCTGTTATTTTATAACACTTTAATAATTATACGGAATTGGAACTTCAGTTTCTTGCTTGTAGATCTTGTGTGAAAGCAAAATTAAATCAGCTACTATAATTTGATATTCTACCTAATCTTCTTTTACCAAACTGTACTTGGAACAAATGGGAAGATTACTATATATAATAAGGGACAACCAAAGACATTTGTAGTTCTCATAAAATTTTTCAATAAAATGTAAACTATTCATTTAATTATTTTTAGGTCCTAATTTTATTTTCACACACAACAACAGAGAAAAATATGGCGGGGAACCCATACAGCCCATGGTAATGTTGTACTCGTGTAAGAACATGATTGTTTCTTCGCAGGTTTGCTTTGAACAAATGTTAGAATCAAATTCGACTCCTCCTTAGGTCTCTTCCATTATTGCTGCGGATATAATATGTGCGAAATAATTAATTTAGCACACCCATAGTAACATAAATAAGTTTATCTAAATAGTATTATGCATAACTGTCTATCCCAAGTGAAAATAATAATTCAATGAAATAGAATAATTGGTTTAGATAGTATTATCTGAATACATTATTTACAGTTTGTTTGGTCAAGTTTCTGAAATCAGCTTATTTTCATAAGTGTTTTTTCTTAAAAATACTTTTTTGGTAAAAACAATTTACATTTGACAATTAATTTGAAAAGCACTTCTGGGAAGCAATTAATATTTTGTCAAGCGGTACAAAAGTACTTCTAAATGTATTCTTTTCAAATATTTTTTCATAAAAGTGCTTCCGGATATAAGTTATTTTTTTCCTGCTTCTCCAAAATTGCATATGCTTAGACTAAAAAACTTTTTTTCTTCTTCTAAAAGCTTAGCCAAATACTTCAACTTTAAAAAAGATGTATTTTAAAAAAAAAAGTATTTTTGGTCTTGGAGAAGCTTGGTCAAACAAGCTATTAATTATAATAGAATAATATTGTTTGATGATGATTTTAAGAAACACAAACTTTTTTCTATGTTTTAATGTATATATGCAAACAAATTTATATGGTATTTAGTATATGAAATTTGTCTTATTGCTATACAAATAATTCATATGTATTTAATGTGATTAAATTTGACTAGACAGTATTCTTAAGAGTTTAATTAGATTTATATATTCCATACTAAGTGATGATTAAAATATTTAAGAAATTTCACATGTGGATAGTTTAGTGAAGTTAGATTTTGAAACTTGCAATAGTCCTATATATATAAGGCAACCAATGACTTTTGTAGCCCTCATAAAAGTTTTCAATAAAATATAAACTTTTCAATTAAATATTTATAGGTTCTGACCTTATTTTTTATGTCAAATATTCTTTTTGTTTTATGGTTTACTTCTTAAAAGCTGTCCTATCTTTTTTTTTTTGACTTTTTATTCGGTGTATGATATTCGTTTTGAAACTCGATTAATTCGGACCGCGTCGCATAAGGCTCATTTGGAGGAAACTCTCCATACCAAGAATTTTTTCGAACCCAGGCTCGAACTCAAAAACCTTGGTAAGGAAAGAGCAGCCTTATCCGCTGCATGTTATTTTCCATGTTACTTTCTTCTATTAATCTTATCTATTAACCTGAAAAATAGCCTTTGTTTTTTGTTTCTAGATTCATGTTTCTTGTTGCTCTCTCATTCTCCCTTTTCATTTGTTGCTTATTATAGCTTTGTACATGTAGGAATTTCTTTTACTTTTTATTTGTATTATAAAATTTAAGAATTTTTGAAAATTCTTCTACTTATATTTAGGCATTTCTTTTACTTTATATTTAAACTTTAATGAGTTCATATGTGTTTTAAAAGCCAATGTTATCTGTCATGATCAAGTTATCTTTAAAATCTCTTGTTTGGTTAACTTTAATTAATTTTCTAAACAGAAAATAAGTTTGGTTGGATTTGGTAATGTTTTGCTTCAAATTCTTTATTTTTTGTAAAAGTTTACTAAATATCTATATTATTAATTAAGCCAGTATTATCAGTCATGATCAGTATCACGACCCCAGTTCACACTCAATGAACATGTAGTGATGGCACTAGTCCCTATGACTAGGTAAGTCTAACAATGCGGAAGATAAACCAAAATTTGCGGAAGAAAATAAATAAAATTGAACTGGTAAAATAAACAGGGTTTAAGGTGCCGCTCGGCACATACCACAACAATCCTCAAAACTAACAGAACTTCCCAAAACCCGGAAACTCACAAATCACAAGCTAAGGGATACATAAGAGGCTCTGACTCAAGAATATCTATACAAGGAGAAATACTGGAAGGACTATACTTATTACAGAAAGCTGGAAAGGGACTCCTTGGTCTGCGAACGCAGCAGATATACCTCGAAGTCTCTACCGATACGCCACCCTCCAAGGCTGACAGAACTGAACGGGAGTACCTGTATCTGCACAACAAAAATATGCAGAAGAGTAGTATGAGCACACCATGGCGGTGCCCAGTAAGTACCAAGACTAACCTCGATGGAGTAGTGACGAGGAACAGTCAAGACACCTACCGGTCAATATACAGTATAATCATAGGGATAATGGAAACGATATATAATTATGTAAAGACTGCATGAAAGACTAAATGCTACAACTCACAATGAAGGAAAAAAGGGGAACAAGTAACAACGAGAATATAACAAATGATGATGCGAAATGACTGCAGAATCATAATCCAAATCCTAAGGTCACAACACAGCAAGGACAAACAAGTCACCAACTCATTATTCTGCAATGATGCTTACATAAGGTCTTTTCAA